>JARBWK010000003.1:164970905-165231262 GCA_030556195.1 Anolis apletophallus | reverse complement strand
TCGGGGAGCAGGTCAGGGTTTTGCCCTCCCCTTCTGCTCGAAGATCCCCGTGTACAACTGGTGGGCCACTGTGTGATACAGAATGCTGGACTAGATGGGCTGAGGTCCGATTCAGCATGGCTCTTCTTATGTTCTTATGTTCTTATTCTGTCAGTAATTCATTGGAATCCATCTGCTAACATTGCCAAAATGTCAGAATTGTAATAGGGATTCTAATCATCTTTTTTATTTAGTATCATTTTAGGTTGAGGTGCTGTTCTTATGTGTGATTGGAAAATCAATATACATTGTGTTAGCTAAAATCTCATGAGAATGATATTTCAAGACTTCCAGGTTACACCACTGCGCTATATTACACACACAGAGAGAGAGAGAGAGAGAGAGAGAGAGATAAAGAGATAAAGAAATAAAGAGATAAAGAGATGTAGGGAAGCATTTTAAGTCAGCCTTCCTTGGTATGATGAGTCAAAGTGTCAGATCTGGGAAATCTGAGCTTGGAAGAAGTTCAGGTTTCCAGCCTGCCATGAGGTGGTGCTAACCTTTGCCCCAGTTCTCCGGGGAGTGAAGTGACCTTTGTTCTAGTTACTGAAGGACTATGCTGAGTCAGTCTGGGAGTGACGTAACTTCCAGGTGTCTCCAGAGGAAGTGAGGCAACCTCTTCTGAACTTGGACATTGGACATTGGACTATTAGTGCTGACTCAGAGACTCATGAGGTCACATCCCTTTGGACTGTGGGATTTGCTGATTCACCCGGATATGGTGCAACCCTGCCTGGACATTGCATAGGCAAGGGGAGGGGGTACCTACACGTGATCCTTACGAAATTGGAGTGTCATTACAGAAGCTAAAGCCCCATTCAACTTTCCCAGCAATGGAGAGGTTGGCTTGGAAGGAAGAGGAGTATATCGATATGTGGAATATTGCTCCTGAAGAGGTCCGGAGAACCATGGAATGGGAGTGGAATACCATTGACCAAGTGGGGTTCCCGGACGGGTCCAGAGAAGCGACGGCATATGGTGCGTCAGCTCAGGTGGACGAGCTCAGAGAAGCAGAGAGATTGTGGGACGCTCAGGTGAGCTCTTTGAGAGGTGAATCCAGAGGAAGGGGGCAGCGAGGCCCCATTCAGATGGATGTCCGGAGGACCGGAGGAACCAGAGAAGCTGCGCTGAAAGAAGGGCCAGCTCAGGTGGATCCAGTAGAGGGCAGGACCAGAGAAGCTGTGGGGAAGAGTGCCCCAGCTCAGGTGGACCTGGAGGAGTGTGGTAGTGAGACCACGGAACCTGAATCGCTTATCGGAATTGGCGGTGATGAGGTGTAGAATGGAATGGAGCATACCATGAGAAGGATGTCTCGGGCTATGTCCAGGAGAGAGCCAGTGGATTCGGCGTGGAGTGCACCGGGAGGAGGAGACTTCACTTTTTATTCTTGGATGGATGGCAGACCGTCAGCAGCTGAACGTCCTAGATCTCCCATGGGAGTGTGGACGGAAGGTGGTCATCCTGCGTCAGAAGTAAATCCGGTCCCGTGAGTCGGCCCCTGCAGTCGGCAGGAATGGGAAGGGGAGTCCCAAGGCTTGAGGTTCCTCAGGGAGGAGAGTGCAATCCCAGGAGTTTGGAGAACGATTGAAGAAAGAACCCTTGCGGGTGGAGTTTGAAGGGGAAGCTTGCAAGGTGGCCTTCTTTATTGCTGCAGTGAAGGACCATATGGAAGACTACGGTCATCTCTACCCCAGTGATGGTAGCAGAGTTCGAGCCATTGGAGGAGTGTTTAAAAGAAGGGCCGCTGAATGGTATGTGCAGTGCCATGATCGTAGAGATTCATGTTTAACATCAGTCCGGGCCTTCTTGCAAGCCATTCGAAATCGCTTCCGTGATCCTTTGGAGAGGATAAAGGCTAAAGAAGCGCTGCGTTGTTTATCCCAGGGATCCCGTTCGGTTACAGATATATGCGGAGGAATTTATGGGATTGGCTGGCAAGGTTGCTGAGTGGTCCCAGGCTACATTGCTTGAATTATTTAAAGATGGCCTGCGGAAAGAAATCTTAGAGTGGTGCCTGCATCGAGGTGATCCGGGCGATGTAGATGGTTGGATCCAATTGGCTGGCAGCGTGGAGGGGATCTTGGCCCAGGTGCAGCGATTACGGTTCCAGTCGACAAGGTCCAGAGGTTCGGGACGCAGTTTTGCTGAAGGACGATTCCGGGAAGGAGAACCTAGACGTGGTGGCGGCGATGGCAGATCCAGTGCTATGAAGAAACCCGTAATGGGACGTGGCCTTTGTTTCATCTGTTCTCAGCCGGGTCATTTTGCGTCCCAGTGCCGGCAGAAGCAGGTGCCGGATCTGATCCGTTCTGATCCGATTAAAGTGGCATCCTCTAGGGCGGCTTTTGTGGACAATACAGATTCAAAAAGTGTTGGGGTGAGTCCCCCAAGTGTACAATGTACCCTGGGTTTATTTAAAGGGAAGGCGATTATTGAGAAAAATGCATTGGGTGATTGTGGGTGTTCAGTAAATATCATGTCCCCAAAGTTAGTAGGGGATTTGGGTGGGGAAACGAAAACCCTGGCAACATCTGTAACTTTTACTCAGTTAGACGGGTCGTCTATTAAGGGTGAACCATTTTCTTTGGGTACTAAGGATTTAAAAGGTCGGGTGGGACCTTGGGAAGGAGATATAGATTTTGTAGTAGCTCCCATTAAGGGTCATGAAGTGGTATTAGGACTGCCTTGGTTAGAGCAAGTGAACCCCAATATTGATTGGAAGTCTGGGAAGGTACAATGTGATCCTAGTGTGGGGAAAGGAGTCCTGGGCGAGGTGCAGGGGGTACCTGTAGAATATTGGGATTATGCGGATGTGTTTAACCCTATATTGGCCCAAAGTCTTCCCCCTTTCCGCAATGTACAGTGTAGTATAGAGGTTAAGGAGGGGGCTATCATGCCTAAGCCGAAAATATATGCTATGACGGTGCAGGAGAAGGTGGCTTTGGGGGAGCAGATTGATGGATATTTGGAGAAGGGGTTTATCCAGAGATCTGAATCCCCTATTGCGGCGCCAGTTTTGTTTCGGGAGAAAAAGGATGGAAGGTTACGATTGTGTATTGATTATCGGGGTTTGAATGCTATCAGCACTACGAATTGTTATCCTTTGCCTTTGATTAAGGACTTGTTGGGCCAGCTAGGGGGCGGTAGATTTTTCACTAAGTTGGAACTGATTGATGCATTTCATATGGTGCGGGTGAAAAAAAGTGATCAATGGAAGACTGCTTTCTCTTGCCCCCTCGGGCTTTTCGAATGGACCGTGATGCCATTCGGTTTAGCGGGAGCCCCCGGTATTTTCATGCAGCTTATAAATGAGGTGCTACACCCCCTTTTGTATAAGGGTTTTTTTGTATATCTGGATGATATCGTGATTGTGACGCGGACTAGAGAGGAGCATGTTCAGTTGGTTCGCGAGGTGTTGGAGAGGTTGAGGCAGGCGAGGTTGTATGTGAAGTTGAGTAAGTGTGAGTTTGGGAAGAATCAGATTGATTTTCTGGGCTATAGGATTAGTGAGAGTGGAGTGGCTATGGATCCGGCTAAAGTGGAGGATGTGTTGAATTGGGAGGCTCCGCAAACCCGTAGGCAGTTACAGGCTTTCCTGGGGCTGGCTAACTTTTATCGTACTTTTATACCTGGATTTTCAGCCATAACTCTCCCGCTCACAGAGTTGTTGAAGACTAAGGGAAAGGGGGAGTCGAAGAGAACTAAGTCCCCGGGTGCTAAGTTAGGTTGGACTAAGGAATGTCAAGAGGCGTTTGAGAGATTGAAAGGAGCTTTCACTTGTGGCCCTCTGTTAGTACACCCAAACGTAGACAAGCCTTTTGTTGTACAGTGTGATGCTTCCGCTTGGGCATATGGAGGGGCGTTGATGCAGAGAGATGAACAGGGGAATTTGAGGCCGTGTGCGTATTTTTCTAAAAAATTTGGAGAGCAGGAAAGGAAATGGCCCGTTTGGGAGAAAGAGGCTTTCGCTGTAAGGAGTGCTCTACAAACGTGGCGTCAGTTTCTGGAGGGGGCTGCTTTTCCTTTTGTGGTATTAACGGACCACCAGAATCTCCAGTATTTGAAGAACCCTCAGAAGCTATCTCCCAAATTGGTGAGATGGGCTCAGTATTTTTCCCGGTTTAATTTCTCGTTGCAACATATAAAAGGGAAAGAGAACGTAGTGGCAGACGCGTTGTCCAGGTATCCCGATGTGGGAGAGAATTGTTTGGAGAAATCGGAGGAGGTGTTTACCAAGGAGCATTGGGGTTTGGCGGTGCAGACAAGGTCTCAGAGGGAGAGAGAAGTGAAGAAGGAAGAAGGAGTGGTAGATGAGTGGTGTTTGGAGTTACAGAGAGGTTATGAAGGTGATGTGTGGTTGCAGAGCCATGAGGGTGAATGCAAGATGTTGAATGGTTTATGGGTTATGGGAAATAAAGTGTATGTTCCTCGAGGTGTGAGGAGAAGGATTTTACAGCTAAATCATGATCATAAGTCTGCTGGTCATTGGGGAGTCACGAAGACGCTTTTGGCCATAAAGAGGCGGTATTGGTGGCCAGGTATGAGAGCGGAGGTGAAGGAGTATGTAGAGTGTTGTGAAGCTTGTGCTAGGAACAAGGAGTCTGCCGCTAAACCGCAAGGGTTGATTCAAGTGGTGGCTTCTCCAGTGCGGCCATGGACGCATGTCAGCACTGATTTCGTGGGGGAATTGCCCTCTAGTAGGGGGTACAGATATATTTGGACTATATTAGACTTGTTTTCGAAACAGGCTCATTTTGTCCCTTTGAAGGGGCTGCCATCGGCGGAAAGGTTGGCTGAAATATGTGCAGCATGTGTATCGATTGCATGGGTGCCCGGAACAGGTTCTTAGTAATCGTGGGGTTCAGTTTACTGCCTGGTTTTGGGAGAGGTTTCTGGAGGTGTTGGGGGCCCAAAGGCGTCTTACGACCGCTTATCATCCTTGCTGCAATGGGGCGTGGAGAGCGCAAAAATCACTAGGAGGGTATCTGCGCATATTTAGTAATAAGGAACAGAATAACTGGTCGGATTTGTTGCCCTATGCCGAGATGGCGTATAATAGCTTAGTGCATTCTTCCACGGGAAAGTCCCCTTTCGAGATAGTTTACGGCCAGGATGTGGCTCCTTTGCCCCAATTGTTGGAAGTGGGGGGGAGGAGAGGGGTGAGTGGAGAATGAGAGCGCGGGATGATTGGAGGGAGGTGACGGAAGCTTTGGGGAAGGCGTAACGAGCGTACAAGCTGTTTGGGGGTCGTCGAAGACAGGAAGGAGAGGAGTATGTAGAGGGCGATCTGGTATGGTTGTCCACACAGAACTTGAAATTGGGATACCCGTCCAAAAAGTTAAGCCCGAAGTATATTGGACCTTTCAGGGTTAATAAGGCAGCAAATAAAGTCTCTTATACCCTCCTTTTGCCAAAGAGTCTAGGCAAGGTTCACCCTACATTCCACTGTAGTTTTTAAAAGAGATATGTGGGGCCCCTTCCGCCTGAAGATTGAATAGTGTTTTATTTCTGCAGGGGGAGGACGCGGTGGAGAAGGACGTTATGTCAGATCTGGGAAATCTGAGCTTGGAAGAAGTTCAGGTTTCCAGCCTGCCATGAGGTGGTGCTAACCTTTGCCCCAGTTCTCCGGGGAGTGAAGTGACCTTTGTTCTAGTTACTGAAGGACTATGCTGAGTCAGTCTGGGAGTGACGTAACTTCCAGGTGTCTCCAGAGGAAGTGAGGCAACCTCTTCTGGACTTGGACATTGGACATTGGACTATTAGTGCTGACTCAGAGACTCATGAGGTCACATCCCTTTGGACTGTGGGATTTGCTGATTCACCCGGATATGGTGCAACCCTGCCTGGACATTGCATAGGCAAGGGAAGGGGGGTTTGGGTATAAAAGGTGTGTTTGAGTGGCGGGACGGTGCTTTAGCTTTACAAGTGTTGTACCTGCAATAAAATCGTGTTGGACCGTGCTTCTACCTACGCGTGATCCTTACCGAAATTGGAGTGTCATTACACAAAGCACAATATGCATTGTTGAAGGCTTCCATGGCTGGAATCACTAAGTTGTGGTAGATTTTTTGAGCTATATGGCCATGTTCTTGAAGCATTCTCTCCTGACGTTTCACCTGCATCTATGGCAGGCATCAGGGTGCTTGCCATAGATGCAGGTGAAACGTTAGGAGAGAATGCTTCTAGAACATGGCCATATAGCCCAAAAAACCTACACCAACCCAAAGCACAGTATTTTCAAATAGTAAGAATCCTCATAATTGAGTGTGATGGGTAGAAAATGCATCCTGTCTGTATACAGTGCGCATTCAATCCTAAAAGAATACCGGATGCGTACGGATATAAATGGAGTCTATCCCAATGTGATAAGGTACTACCTTTCCCCACAGTAAAATAAGGAAGCTCACTCAAGTATAAATTCCATCTGCATTACGGCAAAATAGCTGAAAATCTTCTCCTTTCTTAATATAAGTATTTCCTATGTACGTACTGAATAATTATGAGTGTATCATTCATAAGTACTGCTTTTTAAACTTTTGCTGGTGAATCATTTGCATATGAAAGTACTTTTATAAAAACAAGCAATCATGGAAAAGTGATTGGTATGGTGAAATTATCTGTCAACACTGATTTAGATAAAACCATACTTGGAATTTAATTTTTCTTTTTAATAATATATTTTGAGTCTAGTCTTGTCTATTATAATCTGTTTCTACTAAATGACATAACCTTTAATATTGTGATTCAGTGTTGCACATTAGAATCAGCAACATTATCAGCACCTTATCAGCCTTGTAAACATGCATTAATTTTGTTTGCTTTTACAATATAAAGGTGCTTTCCATCTTCAAACATTCTCTATATTTCATCCTCAAACCCCATCTGGATCCTCCACTGATTTCCTATGATTGCACAAACCAATGCAGCCATAAAGCCACATTAAATACACAACAGAAATGCTACAGGAAGACTACAGCACATGGCGAATTTTAATACCATACGCACACATTTTATTTACATCCAACCATCACAAGTACTTGGCCCACTAAGAAAAAAAAATCACCAAATGAAGCCAAAAAAGAAAAAACAAAAAGCTTGCTGCTCTTACATCTAGTGTGCCAGTTACTGTGCAAATCCTGAGAAAGGGAGGAAAAACAAAGATGTGGGGAAAGTTGGCATACAAATGAAATCTTTGGAGAATACAACGATAATAGTAATGAAAATAAAACGGCGCCCACTCTTTAAAATTCTGAGAACAAAAACAAACTACATGGTGTTCAGGAGCTGTACAGTGCTGACACAAAGCTAACAACAGGAAAAAGAAAGGCAATTTGTGTATAATAATTACCACGCTCATGAGTGATGACTGAGGAAGGGAAACACAGGACATTTATTTCAAAGAAAAGAAAATGGGGGGAAAGAACAAAAGTGAGAATTTGTTTCAGCAGATTTAAAATATATGTAGCATTGCTTTTGGCAATTAATTTTTCTGGAGAATGTGCACCAGCATCATTTCCTACACAAAAACTGGAGACCTGGGAGATCTGGCAACACTGACCCCAGGGCTGAGATACAATCCCCAGCAATTAATTTTTCTATGAATGCCAAATTTCAAAATCATGGGGAAAAAACTTTTAAAAAGCTTCTGACGAAGAAGCATAAAAATATCCCGACATCAGATAAGTCATTCATGCCACTTGTTTATACATACATGAGTCTTCCATTGAAGTAACATATGCAGAGTTGTTTATTTAAATGAACTTCTTGAAATGAAAATCAAGTGCCATCATGAATAATTACAGAGAATATATATACAAAATAAATTATGTCCCCAATATCTATGCATTCTGGAGAATAATTTTCATTGATTCTATAACCTGAACACCAAAATTTACTCATCTGAGCTGATCTTAAGGAACTACTCATATGAGTAAAGATACATTTGGATGCCACATTAAGAAATGCAGCATATTTGATGAAAATCAAAATTTCACAGAAGAAACTGTAAAGGTTTTCAGTCAAGTTAATGTCTCTTCAGCTTGATGAAAAACTTGAATAATAAAAGATATATCAGGAAAAATGTTTGCAGGCAAACTACACATTAACACATGCAATATCAAACATGGGGAATTCCAAAATACAACAACAAAAACAGCCATGTTTCCCCTCTTTTTCAAGAATAAAAACATGAAAAGGATTATTTGGAGCAGATTATGAAAAAAATTACCAGTATGAAAACAGAAAGAATGAGAGCTTGATAGCATGAATAATCATAGAGAAAATATTCCAGTGATAATAGGAAGAAACAATTACTGACCAAACAAAAAGGCAGCCAATGAAAAACAATAGTGAACTGATGAGAACTAGAAGAGGTAACCTGGTTCAAAATCAAAATTCAGACATTTATATTTTAAATGAAAGTATCTGTTTAAAAAAACTTTAAACACTTTCAGCCCCCCCCCCCCAATATCTTAAGAAGATTGTCCTTCTGTGTTATTTCATATTTTTATGTATACATTTTTAAATTATTGAAATATTACTTCAGGTAATTGTTTTTTCTTTGTTTCAAGATAATTAAATGGCCATGTGTTCAAGATTATTTTTTTTCCAATCCACGATAGGTATTTACAAATTACTGTCGCCCTTCAATGAATATGTTTGAATATGACTATTTTTTTTAAAGTGCATATACAGCAGAATACCACAAGTCTTTTTCATTATGAAGATAATACCTGATCCTTCTTCTGTAACCATGCCAAGGCCCTCTGCTTTGTTCTGTCGTTCAAAAGCATTTAGGTCAAGTACGCTAAAATTAAAAATAGCAAGTCACAGTTATGCTTTTATGTGGTCAGTATTCTCTCATATTACATAGAATAGAATGGAATGGAGTAGAACATCATTATTGTTATTGTACATTGTACAATAAATTAAATACATTCCCCAGCACACATCACGAAAACAACACACCAGTTCCTCCACACTCCAACCACCACCACACAGCCCCCAATGCCACATCAATGAGAAACCATGGAGTTCAACATCATTCCAGCTCTACGATAAAAGCTATCTCTCAATGCCCTTCCATAAGATACACTTATTGTTGGGGTTAGGTTCCAGGACCTCCCGCTATAAGTGAAAAACCGCAATGTAGGGATGCTCTACTAATTTTAATATTTATACATTATTTTAGTAGTTATAAACTCTTTTAAGTCTTTATAAACTTAAAATAAAGTGAAGTAAAGGAAGGAAAGGCTCTTCAAGGCTGGAGGGAGGCCTGAGGAGGGGAAGCACCTTGGAAAGCGGCGGCGGCGGCAAAACCCCACAAAACAGCAAAAATACCATGATATATATTTTAAGTTAATATTTTTTGAAATCCGCAAAACAATGAGTCCGCAATAAGAGAACCACGAAGTAGCGAGGGAACACTGTAGTGCCAAAACATGGGATTAAAAAGAGGGGCAAAAAAACCTGGGACCTCAGAGCAGGTTCTCACGCAGACCTGCTGGTCTCGGGTTTTCTTTCCCCACCATCCTCACAGCCTTTCTGCGTCTTGGGATAAAATGGAGGGTGGACAGGGACATCTGTTTTGGGGGCAGAAAGTAGACCTGGTGCCTGGCTGACACTCAAAGCATTAGAAGCTTAGAATGTCTTTTCTCTCCTTTGCCTCCACTTCAATCTTCTCTCCATCTCAAAATCAAGAGAGAAAAGAGGGCTTTTAAAAAGAAGCCAGGGTAGGAAACTTCTAGGTTGATCCCTCTTCCTTCCCTGGGAAACCCCTGGAAAAATGCCTCCTGTGGGGAGAGAGCGGCACACCCAAGGTTCCTATCTCCTCTAAAGTAGTAATAGCTTTAAGGAACCACACGTATGATCCAAAAACAATTTGCACAGCTCTATAATATTTATTAAAGCTCTGTTTACAGTGTTACAGCATTTACAGTGCTAAATAATGAGTTTCAGAGAGTTCAAATAGCTCTCCGTTCTTGCTTCCTTTCAATCAGCTCTGTGTTCCCTTGACAGCCCAATCTGCTGATCAGCTGTTTCCCTTTTAAAATGGGAATGGTGTTCAGGAACATCAGCTAGTCCAAAGAGCTGTGGCCAGAGGGTTAACCAGGGCTTATAGTTTGTGTCTTTTATTTTTGCTTTAAACTTGCTATCTAGCATAGTTCAGAATACCTATCTAGAAAATCTCATGAGAATAGAGAAACAATTTTATACTCATGTTATATTTTCATACTTACAAGCATAGAAAAATCAAGTTCACTATTAGAATAATGCTGATATTCTAATGCATGTACTTAAATAATATAACATTTGTTATCCTACCTACAAGACTGCATAAGACCAGCAAGGCTCTGAAAGAATCCTACATCCTTTTTGTCTTTGAGGTAGTCAAGCATTTTCTAAAGGAAAAATTAAAAAAATCTGAAAATTTGTATGGAAATGTGATTTACTTTTATTTATTCATTTTAGACACTTAAATTGAATTGTAGCCCCAAGGGCTGCAACAGCAGCTAGCAAATACTAAAAACAATAAAGAGATATAGAAAAACTACAACAGCTAAAAAAGAAGCTTAATACAGAAAGATTAAAATATGTAAGATGCATGAGTGAACATGGGGAGGAAATGACTGACATTCAAAATCGAAACTTGATAAATGATTTTTATTTTAATTCACAAAATCCCCTAGTCAGCATAGCTTCCCTGGAGTTGTAGCCTCTACCAAAAGTAACTTTTCTAAGTTCTTCCCAAAAGAGCTCAACCTTTCTGGCTCAAGAAGTAGCAACATCTTTTACACTCAGCTCACCCAATTAAAAAGACACCATTGCTCCTTCTCTGTAAAGACCTGAGGTCCTTTCAAAGTTCATGCAGGCTCACGAGAGAACTGTTAATTATTAAAGAATCCAGAGAGTAGCACTGAAAATGTTCAAGTGCATAACTAATCAAAGGAGTTGACACTTTCTGTATACTTTCCTTTTTTAAAAATGTCCCGGAGAGCCCAAATATGTGGCAAAATCTCTTCCCACCCCCACCCAATCTCAACTGTCCTAGAGGATGTTTTGGGGGTAGTTGGGGATCAAAAGATTTTGTAAACAGCATATACCCAACAAACTACACTTTCCCCACCCCAATGGCACTATTTCGAAAGATGCAGGATTGTTTGTATGTGAAATAGATTTAAGATCCAAACAATATTACCTGTTGAACAGTAGAATTTCCTCCATTCAATATGGCAATCCCAAGTTTTAGTGTAGCTGCAACCATTGGTCCCATCTCACCTGGAAAGCAAATATATGTGTAGTCATTTTTTTTATAAAAAAAAAAGATATGAAGAAAGCATGTTAAACAACCCACACACAATTGTCACACAAGGAGAAAAGTTATAGTATTATTCATTCTTGCTTAAAAGAATAAAATGAAGGAACATTTCCATTCCTATGTAATCCTCATGCCACACTAACATTTGCACATTTCTTTGCCTATGAAAATCAGCTCAGGGGAAATCTGAGCTATCTCAGGATTGCTGGAGGTATGTATCTTTATATATTAAAATGTCAACAAATAGTGTCCTGTCTAAAGCTGTCATTTGCGATTTAAGGAAAACCCTTGCTGGCAGATGTGAAAATGCAAAATAATGCACATTTTACAGTATTTACCTTTACTAGCACTAATTGTCTGAAGAACCATCTCGGCAGCTCCCCGATCATGCAATCTTGCTTGCTGGTACAAAAGTTTTTGTTTTTCCATTTCTTTTTCCTGGAGACAAATCCCAATAATTTAAGTAATGGCCATATATCTCTTCTTTCTATTTTTTCCATATGTATGGGCTCTCTTGCAACTTAAGTTATTAAAAAATATATACAGAATAATATACTATTGCTTGGTTATTATCCAGACCTTCCTAACTCCATTTTGAGACAGTTTTATTGCCAGGTGATTTTCCATATGTAATTATTTTGGAAAATAAACTGCTTGATTTCAAAGTCTCTGTGCTTAAATGTACAGTTTCATGCAATTATTTTCACATTGCATTAAACACATTATATAGTGTGGGAATCGCTTAATGACTATCCCAGAGCTCCTAAACTGGGAACTGGAATTTTACAGTATTGTACAAAGTATTATATATTCAAAAACTATTTAATAACATGCAACAATAAGGGAAATAAGCTTATTAAACACATACTTAAGATACACTAGGTTATTTTAATCTTATTATTCACCATATTAATTGTAAATAAATAAAGTAGGAAATAAAGAAATTTTGTTGGGAGATGGGCTTGTCACAAGTTTTTAAAAATTATGTAATCTTAAAGTATTGTTGTTTTATTATGGTATCTTATCTAAGTTTATTTTAATTTTTACTACTAAATTCTAATTCATGCACATAGTTTTGATTCATAGCTCATGTCGGGAGAAATATGGGTTATAAATAAAATAAAATACCCTGATTATATTTCATTACAAATGAATACTAAACTGCAACTTTGTATTTTTCAAGCTATAGCTGAAAACGATCTGGAAAGGATTGTGATCCCAAATAAAAAGAAATTACATCTTGCCCTAGTTGTGTTTTAGCTTCAACACAATAAACAGCAAACTCAGAAAACTGTTTAGTAAAAGTCGAAGAGTTGCACAGAGTTCCATTACAAAAAAGATCCATCCAACGATCCAAGTCACTGGGGCACAGCACTATCAAGTAATACAACATTCAAAAATACAGTAACCAAGTTAGGTATGACCTAAAAGCAGTTGCAAAAGAGGTAGCCGGATAGACAATTTTGCGGCCATACAATTCATCTAAAGTAAAGAAATTAGACAGTAGAAAATAAAAGAGGTTTAAACAATGAAACCCTAAGGAAGTAAATCATTAAAACAATATTATGGGAATAAAAAAGGAGATGCTCTTAAATAAATTTAAAATAAAAATGTTCTATACATAATTATCTGGCAATAATCTCTATTAAATACAAAAATACTTCATTTCCAAATAAATTAGGCCACAAGTCTATTTTGTTCTTACAAGACAATTATGATCAACGCTAGATGGCATTTTCTTTTCCCCTTTTCACTCAATTCACACTCAACTGAGTTGAGCATGTTCTTCTATCACATTATTAATGACAATTTCCATAATTTAATATTCAAAAATTGCATAAACAGTCTAGATCAGGGGTTCTCAAATGTTTTTAGTCACTGAGCCCTTTTTGAAGTTTTTCATGGAGCCCCAATAAATGTTTATATATTATATAATATATTACATATTATATTATTTATAATGTGTATATATAACAGGCATTGGCTGGGCCAGTGGCAGATGGATGGAGATGGTTTGGGTGAACTAATTTAGACAGGGGGGGGGGGGGGCGGAAAGGAAAGAAAGAATTATACAATATTTAATCAACATGTACTTGATAGTTTTACTGGAAGGCCCCCGGGGCCATCCAGTAGAAACTCCTTCTGCCATACAGAAAAAAATACAATCAAAGCACCCTCTGAGTGGTGGGAGGGAAATAGTATTTTGGAAGCAAAGAAAGCCAGGGGGTTGTGGATGGCAAAGAAAATAGTCTGAACAGCAAGGAAGGTGGAAGACAAAGGGCATGTGTTCTGGCAGGACACTGCTGTTGCTGTTTCCGGAAGCTCAAAACTTTAATTTCCCTGCATTTCTCAGAAGGAGAAAATAGGAGTAAACGGGATGTGTAATGGCACCGTGGAGCCCCTCACTATCACCGCAGAGCCCCAAGAGACTCACCAGTTTGAGAACCCCTGGTCTAGGTAAACTAGGTATTAGGGGGGAAAGCATATATAGGGCAGCACTGCATTATATTACTGTCATAACAATTAAGAAATGTTGCCTTCTTGTTTAAACCTCTTTTTGTGAGGAAAGAAAAAAAGAAACATACACACTCAAAAAACAGAATTACAACACAGTTTCACTGAAGCCACAACATAGCACTTTGTCTCTTGAACAATGTTTAAATACATATTTCCCCCCCAAAAGTTTTGGCGTTTCATTATTTTAGACCCAACAATCTTTTCTCTCCATTCCACTTTGGGTTTTATTAATCTATGTGTACCATTTTATTTCTAAATGCAATTTTGATAAAATTGGCTTAAAGTTAAAGTTATGTGTAAAATAAAGCGAAATTGAGTACCAGGGATTTTTTAAAATTAAGAAACAGAATTTTGTAATTAAAGATGTAAGAAAAGGAATAAAATGCAAATGCTCTTCAAAAAAATATCTGCTTGAATATAAGCAAAGAGCAACTGAATATTTTCTCAAAGCATATTGAATGGACTACAAACAAGCAAGGACATATGTTTGACATCTCAGAAATAAGTCAATTAGTGTATAAATTATACATTTTTGATATGTTCTAATGTGATACTAATTTGTGTAAATCATCTTTAAATCAAGAAGGGATAACAAAAATACAGAAACATCTACCTGTGTTGGAAGTATATACAGTACTGCAATATTCACTGAAAGCTGTATACTTGTGCTTTAACTGAACTATTGCAATAATATAAGATACAGGTTAATTTCAGACAAAGTAGACTATTTGTAAAATGATGTGACATGTTCTAGAAACTGTTGCAGGGACCCATCTTCAGTGCAAATAATTATTCATTCCTTGATTGAAAAATTGGTTTTTCAACAGTTGAGAAACTCTGATAGGAAGAAGAATAGTTCAGTGATAATGTTGGAGATGTTTCTTTTGATAGTGTCTCAAAGTGTTGAAAAAATATTCTCCCAAGGAAAAAGTGTTTTTAATACACCTATCCACTGTTTTATGTGCAATTTCCTGTGAAGAAAACTTCTACCTTTGCAGGAAACCTGTTTTTGCCACAAAAGCCATGGTTGCTCACCAAAAATGTATTCGCTGCACAGGACTGCAATATGTTTGAACATATTGCAAAAGAATACTGGTATATTTTCTCCTGCAGTAGGGACAAAACTACTGCAATTATTTCCCCTCTCAAATAAAGATGAAATACTCAAGGGCTTAAATCTTAAATTCACCGAAGCGCCAGAAAAGGAACAAGAATCAATGAGGGTCCAGACCTATAGTCTATAACAGTGATTTTCAACCAGTGTGCCGTGGAACACTAGTGTGCCATGAGGGATCATCAGGTGTGCCGTGGGAAATTATTTTCGAACTTCATCCATATATAAACTATAAGGCGCATCTGTCCCTTTAAGAAATGGAACCATAGCACTCTCGCGTCACCTAAGAAGTGACGCGAGAGTGCTATGGTCGCGCCATCTTGGATTCACTCAGACACGGCTAAGTAAACAAAGTTAGAGTTAGTGCTGCAACTGAGCGTCAAGTGACAGTGGCAATTTGGGATCACAGCAAGACAAACAAGTGACAGTGATGGAGAAGTTTTTGAGAAGGGAAAATGCAAATGCCAAACAGGGCCCTGGACAAAATTATGACACAGATGAAGGCCCTAATATGAGTGGTGGACAAAAGAAAAAAGAAAAGACGGTGAGCTCAAGCCAATTTTGACATTGCTCCCGTTTTCAACCACATATCTGTGTGAGATTAGCTTCTCAAGCTTGACTGCGATAAAAACTAAAAACAGAGGGAGAGACTGACAGCTGTTGAGCAAGAGCTTCGGGTGTGTCTTTCTACCATTCTTGCAAGATATCTATTTTGTGTTCATCAAAACAGGCCAAGGTTTCACACTGAGTGTATAAATACATTTAAAAACATATTAACTATATATATTACTGTGTTAAAGTGTCATTTTGTGTCATTTTGGTTGGTGGTGTGCCCCAGGATTTTGTAAATGTAAACAAATGTGCTCAAAAAAGGTTGAAAATCACTGGTCTATAATATATACTATCTATACTTGCTACCTTGGATCCCAAATTGGGAAAGAGGCAGGAATTCAATAGAGAAACAGTACATCAGGGACAGGACATCCTGAAGCAAGATTGCTCACTAGCTAAGAGATACACTGAGGTACAAGGTCAGAGGTTAAGATCAGAAAAATCAAAATAAAGAAAGCACATTTCTACAAATTGATCGTGTCAGGAGCAAACCAAACAGATCTACAAATGAGAGTACTAAAATAAGGAGGAAGAGGTTGGAAAGAATACACAAGCAGCAAGCTACAACAAAGGTACACAGAAAGTTAAAAAGAATACATTGGTGCTCAACAAAGCGTAGTTTGGTTCAATAAGATAACATCAGATACCAGACAGAATTTTGAATACATAAATTTAGAATTTTGACTACATAAATAAAAGAGGTTAATAATTAACTTCTCAATTCACTTTCTTTATAAGGACCCAACCTTTTGTTTCTTCCTTTCTTTCTCTGTTCATTAATTTGAAACTTTCACAAAAGAATCTTGGAAATCATCATCTTCAGCTTTTGCAAAGCATCTACTTGGATATCGTAAAGACTTCTGGCTTTGTACCATATAGGAAAGTTATTATCTAGTCCTCATGCTCCCACAGATACATATGATTATTCTGATAAAATAATCAAATAAATATTAAAACAGAATATTCTATCCAATATATTGGAAGTTAATCCACTTAGAGAAAATCTATAATCAAACCTAATCCTTATGAAGTGTTACAAAGAAAAAACTCACATCTTAAAAGACTTGTGGGATCTAGTTGTAAATTAGTGTGCACAACTTCCACAAACGTTAACCTATGGTAACCACACTTTCATATTCTCAGCTTTATAGCTGGGGGAAAATGAGATTCTGGAAAAAACCGAAACCGTTGTAAACCTACTAAACTTACATTACTACTTTAAACACAAAATGCATACGTTAATGTAATTAGGATATTGGTATCTTTATCAGCAGATTTTATCCTCAATTATTATATTTTTACAGAAAAAATGTTAGTGGGCCTTATTCTCAATTCATTGTACATATTGTTTTAACTTCTAAAGTATTAATTACTTAGTTCTATATAAGTTTATTTTCCAGTCCATAGTAGGATGATATCATTCACAATCATTGAGGGTCATGTTAAAATAGAATGAGAACATAGATTGCCCCTTATAAAAAGAATATATAAATCTTCAGTACAGGTAAACGGTATTGCATTGTTTATTTTAATTCTCTCCTTATCAAATTAATGCATCCATGGATGATAACTAAAATGTTTTACATACAGTACATTAGGATGATATATCAATGAATGAGTCTTACTACAGTTTTTTTTCTCCGTTGCAGGGAAATAGCAATCTGTATCTGAAGTTATAATATAAGATCTAGACAGAGTAAGATAAAGTAATATGAATTTTTCCTAAGCCTGTGACCATGGAACCCACCTAGGCTCCTTCTCCAATTTTGCCCCCCTACAGCTTGTACAATTAAAATTTGTAAGATCGGCCCACACGTACCAAAATGTGTCTCCAATGCCATCCTACAACTACAGACAGGCTTCATGAGCGTGGAGGTCAGGGTGTAGGTGGTCATACTCAACTACTGGCTCAGAATATCCCAGTCCACATGGAAACAGGCAGTAGCAACTAAAATCTCATCCCTGGGCTTTTCTCCAGGGTTACTACTCAGTATGGAATATAATCAAATCACAGCACTCATTAAACAACGTATATCACACAAAGAGCGCAAATTGGATCTAGCCAGCACAACAACCTTCATTGTCAATGAAACTAGTAGATACCTCACCTTACTTATGGCATACTTAACAAATCTAGAGGTACGCAACCATTGGAGGGCCTTTACCCTGGCACCATGTCATGTCCTGGCACAATGTCATGGGTAGGGGGCCAATATTGTAAGACTCTCTACCCAGAGAGACTCTGCTCTTGTGACTCTGGACATATAGATACAACTTATCATGTGTTCTTACAAGTGCCTGTTTTACAGAGACATTCAAACTAGACTCATCTCGCTATTTCTATATAAACACCTGGGCCACTCAGGACAATTTTACACCACCCTGTTGCTTTCAGATACCAACTCTCTTATAATGTTGCCAAGTTTTATTTGGCAGAACTTAAAATTTGTCAGGTGATGACTGGTACTACAAATTAGCACTTATCAGTACATTGAAACTATAGATATTTAGTGCTTCCACCACCAATCCCCTAGACCTGTGGCTGACTGTACCCTTCCCTCCTTATGCTCCCTCATACTCCCCGAATGCTCCTACCTTTGCCTCCAGACTCTCTTCCATTTTCATTTCCTTCTAGTCATTTTGTTTTCTTTTAAAACAGTATTTTGTGTTTTAGCTTTTTAATACGCCTCTGTATTTTAGCTTTTAGCCCAGACTAAAATGATTTTAATGTATAATGCTTTTATTATCCTTATGCTGGTCTAGGACCCTAATAAAGATTTGTTTGTTATAGACAGTATAAAAGTAGACAAACATATAACCTGACTTCACATAGTGATCTATCAGATAAAGAAATAATCATAGCACAGAAAACTGATGAGCCAAATAGATCAACAGGAAATACCAGAGCTATCTATCTATCTTCCTGGACATTGTTTTTCACAGAAAATATGGGGGGGTGTAGATAGATAGATAGATAGATAGATGAGAGAGAGAGAGAGAGAGAGAGAGAGAGAGAGAGAGAGAGAGAGAGAATATGGTACCAGGGCAGAAATAACATGGACAAAATTGCTACAAGTTCATGCACAGGGAGGGAAGGAGACACTTCTATGTGTTTCAATGAAGCCTTTCCACATAATTAACAAGATGCATATGTGGAATGAAGAATTAGGCAAACTTTTCCTAAATTAATCAAACCAAATCATTCCCCTCTTGTCCTATTCCTTCACTTTGCTGTTAATCAAAACTACAGATCAAATCTAAAGTGGACTTTTGTTTGTGGAACAGTAAAACTGGGTCAATTCACTAATGTGCACAGCTAGATAAAGAAAGGAAATGGTTTTAAAAGTTCCATTCCAACTGCCAGTTCAAAGCTTGGTTTAGTCCTATATTTAATTTATTTATTATTTATTTGTTTATTTATTTATTTCAGGATTTTACCCCGCTCTTCTCAACCCCCGAGGGGGGACTCAGAGCGGCTTACAGTAAGGCTTACAATGACTTTAGATTAGAAATTCTTGCCAGAATGCAATGGTCTTTGTAGCTGTACATGTTGTTACTATTTCTATGAATCAAATCACATTCTCCTCATCCTAGGACATTCCCTCAGAACTCTTCGAAGTTATTGGTGCGAAATAAGAATTAAAGATCCAATTGTATGCTTATCTGTTTTAGTAATCTTAACAATAATCTTAACAATAGCTGACATCTCTTCTTGGCCTGTATTGTTTGCTTAGCTTTGTCGTTTGTGTTATGCTAGAAATTCTGTACTTGCAATATTATTTGGCCGGGGTCAACATATGTTATGGCTACATATAGTGCCACATGCTGAAAAACTTCATCAAGAAGCACATTTTTGAAAAATTATTCACTGATCACATGGACTTCAGATAAGGATTACTACTATGCATTAGATATTTATAATGCAGTCTTCTTTATTTGTGTTACTCTGATGCTTGGAATAAACTTTAGCTATCATGACCATTGCTCTGAATAGATTGGGCTAAAAGCAGGGCTGGGGCTTTATTGATCTTTTGCCCAAAATTATTGTTTGTGATGTTTGCTCTTGCTCAATTTTAAAAATCATTCCAGATATTTGTTTCACTTGGACAATGCTGTAGGAGTGATATTTCATTCCTACCCAGCAAAGTAACTGTGTTACCTTTTCATTTCCATCTGTTCTGTGTGTGCCTGTGCATGGAGGGGGCTGTTTAACAATGTGTCACAAAAGATTTGGAGAATATTACCACATATTTATGTGCTCCTGCAGTAAGCCCCACACATACCAGCTGACAAATCCTGTCTGGAAACAAGAAATTTTACCAGTTTTTCTTTCTTTCTTTCTTTCTTTCTGGATTGGAGGCAACAGACAGTTCACACCACTCATTGATGAAAAGAACACAATGAGTGCAATATGAATAGATGAGAAGAGGCCAGCTAGGCCACCAACGATATCTGTTCTGGGACTTTCTACAACACTTGACATTCTGGATCTACCCTGATTTAAATGCCTTGTGGAGCTACAGTCTGCCCAAATTATACCATTATAGCAGTATATTTCACTTTAACTAACATGGCAACATCCTATGCAAGTTGGAGTTTAGGCAGAGGTATTTAAAATTCTCAACCAAAGAGTTGTGGTGCTTCGCTAAGCTACAAAACCCAATGATTTCACAAAGCATTGCCATGATGGTTAAAGCGTAATACAGGTAGAGTATCCCTCATACAGAATTCTGAAATGTTTTAAAATCTGCTTCTTGTTGATCACAGCAAGTTTCCTGAGAAGTGGTTATGGTGGGGCGGTTGGAATGGGAGAACTACTTAACTATGTTACTATGGTGGTTACCTAACTGCCTTAGTGAACGTCAGTCATCGAACTGGCAGTCCCTGACATACAACTTACAAATTACTCATAGTTAAGAATGGAGGTAAGATAACAAGAAGTGAGTGAAATCTACCCTTAGAAGAAGAAATCATGCCTGGAAGAGTTATCACACAGAAAAGATGTACCACTGAAACTTTACTACCAATCCTTGTTTCCACAACTAACCTGATTTTTCAAAATTCAATAATCACAGGGAGAGAAAGTGAAGAGAAATCTTCTGAACATGAGCACAGACAGCAAAATAAACACCACAGGGGTGTTAACCCATCCCTATGCTATCCAAAGCATGCGTGTGTATGGGTGTGTGTGTGTGGCTGGTGTTACACTTAAAATGTACTTGTTCCAACTTACAGATAAATTCAACTTAAGAACAAACCTATAGAACCTATCTTGTTCATAACTTGGGGTCTGAAGTTTAAAAATGTGCAACAGTGTCCTGAAATAAGTACATATTTGAGCCTGCAAATCAACTTAACAGCATATTAAGGAGCATCATAATCCAAGTAAGCATCCATATTTACGTCAATGTATTGAAAATGGAATCCTTTCTGGTTCACACTGTTTTTATCATAATATATTGTATGGCCAGCAATATTTTCTTCATTCATAGATGGTAATAGAGGATGATAGGAAATAATAAAAGTTATTTCCCTTGAGATACCCAGAATAAGGTAAGAATATGATTCTAATTCCAATACTGGGAATCACAATAAAAATGAGTCTATTTGTAAGGAAAAGATCATCCATCACTCTTGCAACTGAAGAGGCTCAAATGCATCAAAATTTCCTTATAAAACATGTCCAAGATGTTGGGTCTAACAAAAGCAACTCACAAAATTAGACCCACATAAACACACATGTTAGTTTACCTTGCTGCGTTGGGATCCTGTGACCTTAAGGAAAGGCGAGGATAAGAAGTAAAATAGCAATAAGAAAAATGTGTCCAAAGTACTCTGATGATAACTGAATAACCAAGCAGTACTTTCTGAAATAATAACCAATTATGAAATAATTTCTGTAACAACCTAGAATAAAAGACTTTAAAAAACATGTTACCCTGAAATTACTGGTATCTTATGGAATTATATCCTCTACCTTCTCACAAGCTATTTCTCATTTCAGTTTTTCATTTCTGATAGTCTAACTATATGAATACTACTATTAGTGAAGTCATTCTGGAACAAGGACTTTAAATGTTTTACTAAGTTTTGTAACAGACGTATTATACTAATGAACCAGTTAGTTGAATCAAACAAAGAACATAATATATCATGGACAATGGTTATCAGCAATAGTGAACAGTGTTAATCAGGAAAGATAGGGAAACTAAAATGGTCCCAACAACACTTCTACCTAAGTAATAGTAAGGAATTTTTCAGATACAGCCGCATACCTATATTAGATTTATCATTACTTTATCAATGAAGTGAAAGCAAGACATGAACATTACCCTCCTCTATTCTAAATAATTAAAGTTTTAGTATCTAGTGCAAATATTTAGTATTTAATTTTAATATATGACCATAGTCATATCATGTAGGAGCCCCTGGTGGCACAATGGGACTGAAGACTGACAGGTCGGAGGTTCGAATTCAGGAGGAGCACAGATGAGCTCCCTCTGTCAGCTCTTGCTCCCCATGAGGGTACATGAGAGAAGCCTCCCATCAAAACATCCAGGCGTCACCTGGGCAATGTTCTTACAGACGGCCAATTCTCTCACACAAGAAGCAACTTGCAGTTTCTCAAGTTGCTCCTGACATGGGAAAAAATCATATCACAGAATCATAGAGTTGGAAGAAACCTTGTGGGTCATCCAATCCAACCCCCTGTCAAGAAGCAGGAAAATTGCATTCAAAGCACTCACAACAGATGGCCATCTGTGAAGTATACAGTATATCTCACATCATCACTCTATTTTTATTAGAATGAATATGAATTATTGTTCTCAAGCAGGAAATAATACGAAATTTGTTTTTATTGTGTAATTGTTGTTTTTATTGACTGTATGTGTGGGCATCGAATCGCTGTCAGTTGTGAGCCGCCCTGAGTCCCCCTCCAGGGGTAGAGAAGGGCGGGGTATAAATATTTGAAATAAATAAATAAATAAATGGGGAGAGAAGGAAATACAGCAGGTTAATCACCAGCTGCAGCTGCAGTTAATGTTGCCAACCAAAAGGTTGACAATTTGAAGCTGGGTCAGGGCAAGCTCCTGATCGTGAGCCCAGCTCCCCCATCCACCTAGGAGATCAAAAACAGCAATGTGAGTAGATGAATAGGAACTGCATTAAGTGGGGCGGTATTTTAGGAATGGCATTTAGGAGGAAAGTCTAGTCTGTCTTGTCACTGTATAATTGGCATTGAACGTTTGCTATATATGTGTTCTGTGATCCACCCTTACTTCCCTTTGGGATGAGAAGGGCAAAATAGAAGTACTGTACACAAACAAACAAATAAATAATGACACCCTTTCTCACTTAATCATAATTGGAGAACCTTGAATACTGTACAACACTTTTTATCTCAGCATGTATTTTTTTGTTCAACTCAACTGTGGTTTTAGAATTATATCACACTGTCTTATGTATTTCACTTTAAAATGTCAAATTCATTAAGATCATTCAGTAAAAAAAATTCAGTGTTACAGTCATGAAGCATATTATGCTGGAAAAACACATTTAGTCAATGTAGCCAGAAAGTCTTGGATGAACGGATTACAGTACTTTTTTGAGATTTACACTGGTTTTGATTGCCAACTTGTCAATGAGCAGGTTAATATATACAATAACTGGTTTATATGAGACATGTAACTTCTAAAAATTCTGGCAAATGAAAAAGAGGCAAATTTTTACTTAAGGATTCCACTCCCTCCCAGCAAAGGAGAAGTAGAAAGGCAGTTATGGTCAACAGAAGTTTGCCATGTTGGCAAATTGGATGGCGCACGTTGAGGACTGACTGGACAGTTGGACTGCACACTTTGCGGACATTTTAAACTGTTGGACTGGGCACTTTGGACTGTTTGGACTGTTTGGGGGGTTGTTGGTTGCATTGGGGTCAGGGTTGGCAGTAGGGGGAGTGGGGCTCCCCACCCACCCGTTTGTGGCATTTGGCATGGGCCCTGGATCTGACTTGCTTAATTCCCCCCTCCCCAATTAGGGGGAGAGAGTCTGGTGGCTTAACAGGGTGCGGAAATAATGGTGTCCTGATATTGGGCCAGTTGGTAAACAGCTGCACTCCCTGGCATGGTTAAGTGGTACCAGTCAACAGCAGGATATCCGATTCCTGATCCAGGACCTATGCATGGCAGCCAACCCTGTTTCTCATATGCAATCAATTAAAAAAGTTGTGGCCTTTTGTTATCTCAACACTAAGCATTTGTCGTTCTTGGGTTCTGTGGTGGGAGGTAGGCAATTGCCCATGCACATGCAACTAATCATTCTGCAGATATATAAAGCTGGATCTAAACTGCCATATAACCCAGTTTCGGAATCTAGATTATTTGTTTGAACCGGACTATACGAGTCTAAACTGCCATATAATCCAGTTCAGAGCAGATAATGTGGATTCAGAAATTGGATTATACGCCAGTGTAGATGGGGCCTAAGACTGATGAGAGGGTATCCAAAGTAGTCTATCCTGTCTTGGTGCATTCTATTTATCATATATGTATGGATCTTGTCATCCAGCAATAGGCTCATAATCTCAGTGTTTATCCAAGTAAATATAAATACAAAAAGTGTTGAAGATAACCCAGTATAAAGATGGAATTTCTACAAAGTTTTTTTTAAAGTTGTGTGTCCCACTGTTGGAATAAAAAATGCACGATTAGTTTTGACCAAATACCTGTTTCTCAGACACTATGGAATGCACAAAAGAAAACAACATAGGCAAATAATAATAATATTAATCTTACTTCAAAACTCTTCACCTCCTCTTCACCGTCATCATCTTCTTCATCGTGACAGCTCTACCATTTACAAAAAAATACTACATTTACAAACAAACTTTTAAATATATTTGTTTTAGAAATAAAACTTCTCTCTCAAAATATCATATACTCCTAAATTATATGTTGTCTTAAAATCCAATTGCCATTCCTAACTAAAGCAAACCTATTGAATTGATAAGTATTGATTAACAATTCAATAAAACATTTAATGTGTATACTCTAGTGACAGACGGGCAAAGGGCATCCTCAAGCTGTTTTTGTATTTAGCTGTTCTAGAGTCCCCATTGGGAATTCACCTTTTAGAAAATTTACAACTTTACGCGCACACACGAACACCAAAAATAACTGCAGCTTTCATTAGGAAAGCTTTCTTTGAAGCTTTTGGCAGTGTGGCCACAGAGACATCAAATGGCAGAAAATTGGCCTCTGGACCCACCATAGTTGACATTTCAGATTTAGTTTTTTTTAGAATTACTAAAAAGAATGTCACTGTCTTCATCATCATTGTCATTATGGTTATGATTTTCATTTATATCAAAATACTGGTGACAGTTAAACTCTTTTGAGTCTGATTTTAATTGGAGTCAGTAATAAATGAATTTTCATGAGATAATGTCATAAGGCAAATAACAGAATCTAATTACTATGCAGTTTGGTGAGAGCCTTTTAAACCGCAGCAACTTTTATATATTTTGGGGAAACTACATATCCCAAGACATTGGAAGGGAGTAAGGGAATGAAGAAGGGGTCTGTGAGTAAGACAGAACCTACCAGCATAGAGCTAAAATGTAGAAGGAAGGAGTCACATGAAAATCGGAATTAGAAAACAGTATTAAAAATCATAATATCTGTCTATTCTTTAAAAGACAAACATTATGTGTCACTGGGATTACCAAAATAAGGAATTACAAAACAAAGCAAATTCACAAAACAAATGACAAAATGTGAAAAGAAATTAGTACCTTTGCCATAATATCAGCATATGCCATATAAAGGTAATCTTCTTCAAGTTTACTGCAGTATAGAAATAAAATAATAACATTATTGTAAAATATTTGCTTTTTGACCTATTTAAAAATTACAGATTACAGGAGGTGAAAGCCTGCTAAATAAGAAACGTTATGTTTGTTAATATATCAATTGGTCCTGACTACAGAACCATATACCCCAAAAAGAATGTTGATAGAAGAACAGTGAAGATGAGGGAAACAAATTTTTCCTCCTAAAAATCTGACATTGATTGCTCTCACACACATGCAAATAATAAGAAAAACCATCTCTGTCTATCTGCCAATAGGAATAATAAGTATTAATATTGTCAAAGGTATTCATGACCAGAATTACTTTTTAGGTCTGCTCACATGCTTTCATCTGGTATGTTATTATACAGTTTGCAGTACCGTTTGCATTAAAACAGCTGTCAAAAATCCAAAACCAGACTGGCATTAATTGTCTCATGGCTGAAAATTTTTTGGACCAAATATGAAGTGTTTCCTATTCTCCTACCTACCATTGCTGTCCTACCACAGGAATGAGACTAAACACATGATAATCGATGAAATACAGGAAACATTATTAATCATAACCTATTTAATTGTTTTATAGTGATGAACAAAACTAAAAGAGGGAGCAACCTGTTGCGGGATTGGCTGAAGTTGTAGGTCTCACCCAGACCACACACCCAAGCCTCCCCTGAGTGAAACTACATAGCCTCAGAGAGGAATCCTGAAACTGATGGTTGCTCCCAAGCAAGCTACAAACTGGAAGGTGAGCCAGAGGGCATAAACCACCAAGCCACATGACCCTTAGTAAGGGCAAAGACTAAGAGACCAGCTACAAGGACAAAAAAAAATCCTCAGCTCCAAGATCCCATGGTACTCAGGAGCAATCCCAAATTGTAATCCTACACCAAAATATGCCAGAAGATGTTGAACCACTCATTTCTCCCCCAATATCTGCCAGAACGTCCAATTCATGATACCACCTTATGCAAATTGTCAGTAATCCAGACAGCATATGGTAGATGAAAAAAATCCTGGGGGGAGGGGGTGTTAAACATTCCTACCTAGCCCCAAAATTATCAGAAGGCACACACGGTGGAAAGAGGTGGGAAAATGGGTCAGGGGCTTCCAAAGCCAGAAAGAAAGGGATGAGCTGCCTAAAGTAGGTCATCCAAGACCTGCCCCATCTCCTTACTGTTATTGGAAATAAATACAAGTTTCCATTGTCCATTGAGGAACACTTGAAGAGATGTAGGTATGAATTCAAAAGAGGTCTAGTATATTTGTATCCCCACTCCCCATCCCCCAAATTCTAAGAAAAGTATGAGTATATGACATCTTAGGAACTATTCCCAGTTTTATATTTAGCTCATCATGACTTGTGGCATTGAATCGTGCCAGTGTAAGCTGCCTTGAGTCGCCTTCGGGCTAAGAAAGGCAGCATAGAAATGCAGGAAGTAAATAAATAAATATTTTCAAAAGCAGGATACAAATCTGGAAATAAAGCAACTTTCCAAAAATAACAATAATAATAATAATTATTATTCCCTCTTTATCATTCTCACCATTTTTCTGTTAATGCCGTTCTACTAAATAGTAAAATAAGTTGATGCAATGGATCAACTCTCTTAATGCATTCATCTTCCTCTGGTGGCTCATCTCCAGGTTTCTAAGAAGGAAAAATTGAAAAAGACACGTAAACTGTGATTTGAAATCTGATAAACATATTTAATGGAAATTCTCACTAATTGCTATCAAATTTACTCCCAAGTAATTGAGTTTAGATTAGAAATTCTTACACAAATTCATCATGGTGACTTTATTTCTTGCCAAATGGCCCAAGTATTCGTCAAATTACATTTCATAATATATAGTTTGGAGTCAAAGTACACTTTAAAGTTGGTACAGAAGTACTCATTTAAATATAGCTTCTCATGCATTGTTTCAAAAAATAAGTACTGCTATAATAAAGATACAGAATTAGCTTATAAAGAACCACTGTCATCCCATGTGCTCTGAATAAATAAGTAAGTGGGGGATAAGTAGGGTAGATAATCCCAGAATACAATGTTTTAAGACAATTTAAGGTTAAAGGTAGAATAAATCATGAAATATCAGGTTAAGTCACCACTAAAACAATCTTACCTGTTCAATTTAATTTGGATTAATCTATTTATGCATGTATTATTAAAGCCAGTATTTGCTTATTTTGTTCTTGAATTAAAAAATGAATAATTTCAAAAGTTTTCCCTCTGCCAGGCAAGATTACAAGGATTTTTGTGGGGTTTTTTGTGGAATTTTTCATACTTTTTCACAAAAAGTCCAAAAATATGTTTTATAAGGAAAAACATCCATATTTATGCAGAGAAGTATAGTCTGTTCAAAATAACATATCTGCACAAAAATAATTTATGCACAAAGTTTTTAATATCAAAACTCAACTGGTTTTTTTTGCCAAATAAACGTTTTGCACGCAAACAAAATGTCCCAAATTATTTTAAAAAATCATTCTGGTGGTCGACCATTTTCTTACTGTGTACAGTATAGTTCATCAAGGATGAGGAAATCTATGCCTGTTATTTGCATCTCTCACATATATATTCCAAATAAATGTTTTAGATTATTAGAAGTATCTGATCACTAGTACCAGCTTTGAAATTCTGAATACCCTTGGGTATTCAGTAGATCACCTTAACCTGAAAAAATCTGGGCTGCCAAACTGATAATGTCTCATACTGCTTTTGAACTTCCTATTTTCATTGTTAAAATTCAAAAAGTACATAAAATGATCTTGTTGTCCCAAAATCCATGAAGTCCAAACGTACTGCTAGATCTTCTATAAGAGTATCTTCAAAGTAGTGGTCTTCTGTTTCCACCCAGGATTTGTCATATCCTTGGAGAAAAAGGTTGACAGCTCGGTGCCTAAAAATGAAAATGAACAAGCGTTCATGAACATGTAATGCTATAGATACACAGGTAAGCCCATCTATTTCTATACAGATATATGAACATATGCATATATAATATTTATATATTTTAGAGTAACCAGTTCATAGGAAACATTTTTTTATTTACTTTATTTCTATCCCACTCTCCTCACCCTTTCAGGGGACTCAGAGCAACATACAAAGTGACAATATTTAATGCCACATATTCCACAACATAAAATACAACATATTAATGCAATCGACAATTCAACCATATAAATATCATAAAACTATTAAAACATAAAAACCAGCTTTATGGTCATCATATACGTGCTACATTATGCGGGTTCTGTATTGCATTACCTAAACGCCTGATTACAAAGCCATGCCTTCACTTTTTTTCTGAACACCAGGAGGGAGGGGGCCAGTCTGATATTATTGTAGAGGGAGTTCCACAAGCAAGGGGCCACCACAGAGAAGGCCCTGTCTCTCATCCCCACCCGTCGCATTTGTGAAGGAAAAAGCATGTTTCCCTTTGACCAAAATAAAACTAATTGTGATAGAAAGATTTATGTGATTAAAAAAACTTCCTTATATTGAACCTTTTTTACAGGCAAGATGAATTTTAGTTGGCAAAGTCTCAACTTGTGGATATACCATTAAAATATGTATATATAATTAAATAAGGACATATAACCTAGTAAAATCTATAAAGCCTGAGATTCATGACAGCATTTGCCGGTTTTCTGTCTTGTAATAAAATAAAGGGAAATAATTGTTTAAATTTCAAATCTGGAAAGAGCAATATGTGTTAATTTAAAGAATGTAAACATTGGGTCAAGTTAGTATATTAGAAATGCAAGTAGTAGCCTATATGATATTATATAATGTTTACTACATAAACAAAAAGATAAGATCTGAACCTCTTAGTGGGCAACCAATACTTTGAAAGAGAAACAAAAGATAATTTTAAAAGCTATTGGTCCTTTTTAGTACTTGCAAATCTACCCCTGATTCGCAAACTGAATCACTGAATTTGTGTAATAGTTTCAAAATGAAAAGATACCATGCACTGATACCGTTGAATGTTAGCCAATTTTTGTTGTAAACTGCCTTGAGTCCCTTCCAGGAGATAGAGTGGAATAAAAATAAAGTATTATTATTATTACTGATAAGAAAGCAGAAAGATCGATAATATATAAAAGTATTTACATTGGCACCACAGTTTTAGCATGTATTTTCTAAACATTTTAATCTTGTTGAAAATGAGTATGATTTGTAGGTACTCCATTCTTCTTCTTACTCATTTCTTGAAATAAAATACCTTGGCAGATTATAGAGGGGTGCCATTCTGAAACAAGCGACCACTGCTCTTTTCCTTTGTTTGGATAAAAGTTTATGCCATACTGCTTTTTTTGATCTCTGAGGATGCTCAACCTGAAAATGAAAATGAAAAGAATGTCCCTTCTAGATTCACACTTATTTATTATAATAAGAAATTAAAATGTTAAGGCTATAAAATACACAAACCAAAAAAACGTATGCTATTACATGGTACAAGGTTTTATTGGTCTAACTAAAAAGCCCTAAACCTAAAGTGCAAGGATTATTTGAAGTTGGCACCTTGCTCTGTGGTTTTCTCAATCAAAAACAACACCTTTTGCTGCTATGCTTGTAAACCATAATTTATAAGCCAAAGACTGAAGTCATTTACAGTCAAAATGTAGTTGGAAATAGTGTGACCATAGCTCACAAAGGTGTATGACTCACTCTTGTCCCCATCTTCAAACTTGTGGTTCTGCAACAATAATTACAACACATACACACCTACACACTTTAAAAATTAAGCTGTCCATTCCTACATATGTAGTCACATCCAGAGGCATGGTTTGTGGTGATTTGAGGGAGTACTTTCTCAGTACTAAATGCTGGAAGGAGACGTGTGCTAAATAAATCAACCAATCATAAATAATAATACAGTCTGACAAATTATTTATGCTGCTTGATGAAGGAGTTCATTTTCTTGGAAGAAAAACAAAAAATATTTGTATCATCCTTATCGAAAATATAATTTCTGCAAGGAAGAACAGGAACTGTTGATACCGAAGTTACTTGGCTGAATCACAAACTCTGCCTGTCCTATAAGATGTTAGCACTATGTAGGAAATTCGTTATATCAAGCAAACTCTAGAGGTTCAAAATATATGGTTGTGAGGGTAAAGAAAAAAATACAATTCAAAGACAGTGTACTTCTTTGTTATTCTGATTAAATAGATATTGTATATATTAGAGCACAGAATAACTGAAACACAGAAGAAGCAAACACAATAATTCATTGGACAGGGGGAAAATCAAAAAGTATCCTTCTCATGAAGGAAATAAATGTGTAAAGCTACACGATTCCTGGTGAAAAACAGAGTGTGTGCTACAAATCCAAACACAGGGGAAAACAAAAAGGTTATAAGAAAGACCATTTTAAAGTGTGGTCTGAAATATATATATTAGAGATCAAAACATAAAAATGAGTAAAAGGGGGTATTTACAAGCAAAATTAATAATGTGATCCTAACATAATTAGTGATACGAGAAGGAACACTATACTTCCCGTTCTGAAAAATTTCCGGCCACGATTAGAGAATTTCTGGAAGTAATAAAAAGAAAGGAAAGTAATAGATGACACAAAAAATTAAAAACCAAATTATGTGCTTTATTTTACAAATAATGGTGCTTGGATAAAAATATCTGGAAGGATTAATACTTGACCGTCTTTACCTTACGTATCTAAGTTAAATATGTTACTTTGCTTAGTAAAACAGCAAGTAATTCACCACTGTGGGAACTTCAGTATTCTAACATCTTCCCCTTATCCCCACCGCCAAAACATAAATCAGTGAGAAGTCTCCCAAAATACAGCCAGACTACCTGCTATCCAATGCTATCTACTTTATTCATGAACCATAACCAATCAGCCATACATATATTCGCATTACATGCAAAAGAATCTGTCAGTGCCCACAGAGGGAAGGTGGAACATCCTTCCCTTCTTTGGTAGGTCTGGAATTCCTGTCTGCTAGAAACATTGCCTACGAAGTAAGCTACTGTTGTTTGGGACTGAAGTGCTGTTAGATTTTTATGTATTCTATGTTTTGTTGTGACACAGAGGATATAGTGAGTTGACAGCTTTTCACATCATGATTGGCTACCTTGCTTTTCAGAATTTTATGCTATCATTGCCTCCCTGTTGTAGGGCTGCCCCATGTCCTGTATTCTACAGGACGTCTCATTTTTCAGCTCCCAAAATCATGCCCCATATGTTTTGGTCATGTCCCGTATTGACAGGACAGGACAGGATATGGCAGGGTTTAGAGTGATCGTGGCTTTGGGAATGAGGGGAGGAAAAAAGTGAGGAGTGTGCATACGCAGTGCTTCCGCCGGAGCCCCGAGGCCCTCGCTCGGCCTCTTCCTTGGCTCCCCCTTCTGAGAGGAGAAAGGATGGAGCTGGCCAAGCCGGTCTTCCCCACACTGCCCCAGCCCAAAGAGGACTCCGAGGTGAGCACACCTTGGGTTTGTGTGTGGATGCAGCCAGGCAAGGGAGGAGAGGGCACAGGTACCTCACATGCAAGGGGAGGGAGGAGGAGGGAAGGGAACAACAACCACAAGAAAAAGAGGTGGTCATTCTGATGTAGATCCCACCAAAAGAAAGAGACTCAAAGCGGCTTAAAGGAAAACCGAGGCAATACAATTTATAGTATTTGTTGTTGTTGTTGTTATTATCACTCCAGAAAGAGAGAGGTTCAAAGTGGCTTATGGTAAAACCAATGCAATAAAATTTATTATATGTATTATTATTGTTATTATTAATATTATTTATACCCTAAGAAGTGTCCCTTATTTTTGTGGAAAACCCCGTATTTTTAGGTAAATGTCCTTATTTCATATATAAAAAGTGGCAACCCTACCCTGTTGTCACGTATCACAGGGAATTCATCATTGACACTATCTCATCATTCTCCGCTGAATAATTTCATTTTTACTTTTTTCACATAGGAATAGAATGCAACAGAAGTTCAACCAGCATAACAGCACCATGGGTTCACAACTGACAGAAAGTGAATTGCTTCTGTAAAAGGATTTGAAATTGCATTGTATATCTTTTGTATCCAAACTTTCCTTCTGTAAACTATGTAGATGCTGCTAGGATTCTTGAGATGAACAGTGCATTAGTTGAGCATCATATACATAAACACAGACATATAATTTTATACACACACACACACACACACATAGATAAAGATATTTTTACCATTTCTCTCTCTCCTCCCTCAATACTGCATCACTGTAATCCTGAGCTTGGAGATGCTTATAGTGCTGCTACATGTATGAAAAATAAATAAAACATTAAAATAATATCTAACCTGTTCCAGATGGAAAAGCACATTGGCTATATCAAGAACCCGAACTACTGTCTTCTCTGGATCTGAAGTAACTTCAGTTCTGTTTGGTAGATCTTTATAAAGGGCCACCTGCCACCTAATGGCAGGATCTTCAAGCTGCAGGGATAATAGATTTTATGAATCATATAATTGAGGCATTAGAAAAAAGAATCATATAATGCTAAAAATACAATGCCAGATGTATAGTCAGCCCAGAAGTAGGCAATGAAAAACCAAGGCCCAAGGCAGACTGCTGAGATCCCCCTGGAAACATGATTTATTCATTTTCTTCTCTTTTTTCTTTTCATTTTTTTACTGCAAAGACATGAGGAAGGGTACAAGAGTGGATCTATATCCACTATATCAATTTTTTCTTAATAACCAATCTTATGACCTCACCATATAGGCTAATTTTCCCATCATACACTGGTTCCTCTCCCCTTTTGCCATGGAGCCCATTACACAATCTACTTCCGGCAGGCTCTGTGGGAAAAGGGGAGAGGAAGCGGCATATGCCTACAATGTGGGGAAGGCAAGCAGCGGATGCTTCCCCCTATGGGATGGGGCCAAATGTAGGTCAGGTGATGTGGGGTTTGGGGGAAGTTCTCCATGCCCCCTGCCTGGACCCTGCAGATTCATCACGATGCATGGAAAATCTATATATAAATGTTATAAGGTCTTGAGATGAATTATTAGACCAGTTAGGCCTATTCATACTACATAATTTAACTGGAATAGCAACATCCTACAACCTGGCATTTGTAGGGTCCCAAACCATTACAACTTTCCATTTGATGGGTACAATGTACATGGGAATGAGATCTTATACATTATCATTAGAATTCCTTCTAGAAGATCCTTCCCAGTGACCAGACTGTGGCTATACAGCTATTTCCCTATTATTCTATTTTTGCTGCCATTATTCCTTCTTATAGAGATCTGTGATTTTCAGTTCAGACTAAGCCATTTAGATTTTTTCGCTTCAGACTCATCAAGCTACAAACCCAGGATCCCATAGAATGTTGACATGGTAGTAAAAGTGGAATCCCAGTGATATAATTGTGTTTTGTAAGAATGTTTGTTTACAGCAAAACAAAATTGATTTTCTTAAAGGATATAAATAAAGAACAATTGACGAAAAACATGAAACATAGGACAAGATAGCGAACATCTTTGGGAGAGAGTAGAACATAGCTGGTATATTCAATACCCAAAATATCTAGATTAGTTCTTTTTTTAAATCTGAGAAAGAATAATTACAATACTTCTAAATTACCTTGCCCTGTAAATGAAGGTTGTTACGAACAATATCTCGTACTTCATCTTCAGTATCTTTCTGCAACATAAAATAAATATCATGAACATTTGTATTTATTCAGTAGATTTATTTGCCAGTAATAAAGCGATTTCTATAAATACCCATAAACATGATCCTGTATATGCCATATACCTTGCAACTTAAAACTACTCAACGATTAATTCCTGTATAAGGCATGAACAAATGCTATTTGTTCACACCCAAAATAATAATGGCTTCGCAGGATTTCCTAAAACTAGTACTCTCAAAATCAGTAAAAATCTCATTAGAACTTCTCTCTCAAACTCTGAGAAATTCTCATCACGTATCTATTGATAAACCAAAGCATGACTCTTTGCATCGTTTTTGGTCATATGATGAAACAGTCTTTACAGTTTGAAACCTGTTGTGTGATGTTGTTCATCTCACACTTAAGCCTAAATTATGACAATAACAGAGTGTTTTCATGTATTGATGAAAGGAGATGAAACTCAGAAGAAGGATCCATGAAATACAATACAATGAGGAACTTTGTAATTGATTTTTATTTTATTTCAAGCATATAAGAAGTTACAAAAAACATTATGTAATAAATCAAATACAAGTCATGGCTAAACCTTGTTAAGTGATAACCTGGAAAGGTTGGTTTGAAAACTCAAAAGGAATGCTCCCTGTTTGACATTGTTCTTACTAAGGGTCTGGCTTGCCAACCAACAAGAGGTACATTCTAGAAATAAAAATTCACCTTGTGTGGAGTTACTAAAGAGCCATGCAGTTGATGATGAAATGCACAAACATTTGATATACCATAATATGGGCCAATTGGACTGCCATATTGTGAAGATCTATTTATACTCTAAGCAGGATGATACACCTGTGCTGCATACAGAGCCATATGGCTTGTAGTTGTGAAGCTGAAACCAGCTTTGTTGACTCAGAAGAAAAGGACAGGACAAACTGCAGATCAATGTCAAACTATATTTTAACATGGTTGGCATCACCGGCAGAGGTAGATGGGCTATATATAGCTTTTGTCATCTCATCACTTGAGCTCTGCCTACCGACACACCAACTTGATCATTATCTGCAAACTTTGATTGGCTGTCTAAAAGTCAGATAAAAGCATCTTCATTCAAACAGCAGTACAAAAGGAAGATTTTTTTCATAAAATGTTTTTTTTTATCTTCCTTGCACTATAGAATCCTCATTCAAATATATTTATAATTTTATATTTGCCTAAACAAGACCCATTATTGTGAAGTAATTTAAGTGTTTGATTAGTATTACAATGGATCTCTATATCTGGCTTGGAGCAGTGGAAACACGAAGGATGAGGTGACTGTCCAGAGAAACTGATGTGATCACAGACAGCTGGACTGTGTGGACACCAATGTGGCACTGCCATGGGTTTCTCGGGACTGGTCACAGATTTAGCTGCCAGTGACTTGCCCTAAGATCACTGTCCTAATAATATGTTGACCATTACTAAGGGGGAGGGGAATCAAACTTCTGCCATATAAACAGATCCATATAGCTCACCTACCATACTTAACCTGTTCTTCGCCAGTGCAATTAATTCTTGGTCCCCAGGTGCACAAATATTTAGCCCAACAGGTAACAACCTTTTTAAAGCTGCCACAATAAGGGAAGTCTGGGTTGAGTAACGATCACCTTTCCTCTTCATTTTCTTTCTTTCCTGATCTGAAACAGCTGCCTGTAATATGTAAGAAATAATCAAGTTTTTAACTGCAAAACAAGAAGAGTTGTCATCTATCTCTTGAGTGAGGGACACAATTAAGCCAACAATATATCACTTTGCATATTAAGGCTTTATATCTGTAATGATTATACAAATAAAGACCTCCATAGCCATAATACAATTCAATTTCCCACTATAGATTCTCTGCTGCTCATGTAGGGCTTTCCATCTGCTCATGAACACTTTCCATCTGAGAAACATAGTGATGTTGTGTGCAACACACTTGAATTGATCAATATGCTGATGATGCTCAGCTCAAAGAAAACTTACTTTTCCAGCAGAATCACCTGGGGATGTGAAGGTGGTGGACCAATACCTGGACATGGTAATGGAGTAGATAAAGGCCTGATAAGATGGAACTCTATACAGTGAAGTTCCCCAGGTCTTACAATTGGATAAGTGACCTACTCTGGATGGCACTGCATTTCTCTGAAAGAGCTGGCACACAGCTTTGGAGTACTCCTACATCCATATCTGTAACTGAAACTGAAGTGGATTCTGTGACTCAGAATGCCTGGGGTCAGTTTCAAGTAGTCTACTAGCTACTGTTTTCTTGGCTCGGGAACCCTGACAACAGCAGTTCATACAATGGTAACATCTCTGGTCTTACTGAAAAAGCTTTTGCCTGGGGATACCATTGAAAGCAACTCATAACCTGCAGACAGAACATTGTGAAGCACATATGTTACTGACAGCTTATATCTGATTTTACATTGTTTAAATTCTTCTATTATTAAAGACGCTAGTAAGTTCTTTAGAATGCTTACATTCAATTATTATTTTTAATCAACAAAATTATTTTTATAAGCCACCAGGAAATCATATGAAATGGAGACGAATGGTTTTGGATATTCTTTTTAGGATTAAGTGAGTAGGGACTATGAAAGGTTCCAAATATTTTTATGAATGCCAATTCCAATATACCTTCTTCAACTGAATTAAACAAAAAAATTCTTAGAAAATATAATTAAAAATTTAATGAGGGGGTAGGGAGAAAACCTAAGAATAAAATAAGGCATGAAAACTTGAAAGATAATACAAAGGGTCTAGCAATTTAGAAAAACATGTGAACTCTGTAGTTTTTTTTACCTTGGACATCTTGGACTTGGTGTCCGTAATAAGGAAAGACATGTTGTTGATTTCATTTTGCACAACAAAGTTCTGTTCTTCTCTTTTAAAATTCTGAAATGGCATAAATATTAACATTCACAGTACCACCAGCAAAAGAGTAAATGGTTTTTAACATCATCCAGCAGTAAAAAAACAAATGCAATTAAAATACTTAAAATGTATTGTTTGTGTTCCATAGAAATTCTCACCTCATCCTACTTCTGCCCAGTAGGTAAATGTAAACGATTTCCTAAACCCTGTGACCCTTGTGGTTAGGAAAAAGAGCTCAGAGCTACACGCATGAGAGCACATCAGATTCTCAGTGGCATCTAACATGTTTGATGGGACAAAGTAAATGGGCTTTAATTTGAGAAACAGTTTCTGGGAGCAGTATGAATATTTCTTGTCCTTGAAACTTTGATTCTGCTTAGACTATGTCCCCATCTACACTGATTGTTTAATGTAGCTTCGAACTGCAGTAGCCAGACAACAAATCCCCACAAAAGTGCATGAAAGAGATCCCTTAATGTTCAATAGTTCCCTGTGATTTCTGTAATCACCATCTGGGCCTCAAACTGGTTTCAGGATTTCCTATGTAATGATCTGAACAGCAAATCTATCTTCTTCAATATCAATCTGAAACTGTAGATAGGGCATTAGTAATGAAGGGCACTTCTACACTGACTAGCTTGGAACTAATTTGGGAGGAACTGATTTTGCTGAATGCATAAGCAGATTGCTATGTCTGGAACCTCTTTGAGGCCAGAAAACCTGTTACATTTGCCATGGAGCCTAGCCACAAACCACTTTCCCCCCTCTTTTCCCCCCAGAGATTTGCAGCAGTGCAGCAGAGACATACATGGTGGAAAAAAGGGGGAAATGATAGTTAGGAGTGGATATAAATAATGACCTTTCCGGGAGGTCAGTTAGGCTTCTGGTGATCAGTCATGCACCTGGGGCATTTTGGCAGCCCCCATTTGTGATTCCTTATTATTGCACTTCAGCAGGGCCAGGTGTTTACAGTGCACTTGCATTTTGCACAGCCAATTTCGCCCTGAACTTGGAATATACTGGCATCTGTTGCAGTGCATTATTTGGCTGAACTCTGGCTTTCCTGAGACTTTTTTAGTGCCCTTAGATGCATGCTGCAATGAATTTTGAGGCTACTGCAGCTCAGAATTAACTCAGAATTGACTCAGGATTGACCTGCATTATATGGTCAATGCAGAAAAACCTTTAGACTTCACTATAATATAAATAAATAATAAAAAATTAAATACTAGGCCTGGTTGATCCATGGTTCTAAATGCTTCAAAAGTACTTACAAAACAAAAGTTCTGGTGGTGAAAATTTCAGAACTCTATCAAAATTTCATTATTATTTCATTATTGGCGATTTTTAAGACAGAACCAATTAGGAACTGCCATTTATAACAAAATTTTGAAAGTTTTGTTAGAGTTCTGAAATGTTCACTGCCAGAACTTTTGTTTTGTAAGTACTTTTGAAGCATTTAGAATCCTGGATCAACCAGACCTACCCTGCCACCATCTCCTGAAGGACTAGGGGTGGCTCACAAAATACTCAAAGGTGCAAATGCACAAAATACAACAAATGCATAAACAATAACACAAAATCAATAACAACATAATATAATAAAACTCCACTGGTGAATCCCACTTCAGTAGTGTCCCCTCATACTACTTTCTCCCATGACAGAAAAGTAAACTGCTGCACAGGAAGTTATTACTATCATAGGTGGGGCACTAATGAAATCCTCATTATTATGTAGAGAAAGAACACACATTTTCTTATTATTTATTTATTTATTTATTTATTCAGGTTTCTATGCCGCCGACTCCCGAAGGCTCGCGGCGGCTTACAAGAGCCGAAGGCACAATAAAATACAGAAGGTTAAGAACAATTAAAAACAAGCAACACAGTAAAAACAATTATATTGTGTCTCTATCTTTATACCTTGGGCATATCTCTTGACCTCCACAATGATAAACATTCTTGAAACTTTAACTTACATGTGATTTTGACCAGTAAATGAATACTTCAGCAACCATACGGAACAGGTCCTCAGCTTCAGTGTTAGGTTCTTTCAGCCATTTTGCTCTGAAATCAACAAAAAGTATTGTGCGCTGTCTCTGTTATTATCATAATACATAAAGTAGTTTCAATAATTTTCATATAGCAGAAGCCATAGTTGATATATGTCATATATATACATATATATAATCTTCTTAGTGGTTGAAAATGTGTATCTTTTTAGAGTCTTTCTTAAAAGCCTAACACGTTTTTTACCAGTTAAAAAACTTTGAAAAAGAAAAACACCCAATGATAAATGCTTATGTACCTCCACTACTCAGAATCATTTTACAGTTGTATATCTATAGCACATAATTTACTGAAAAATAGACGTATAGACTGCACAGATAAAGTGGTTTGAGCAGTTGACTGAAACCAGGAAGGGCCCTGTTCAAATTCACCTTAAACATTAAATTCACTTGGTGACCATAGATTTTAAATGGCTTTTTATATGATGGCTTTTTATATGCAGTACATTATGCTAACAACAAACTAAGTATGCCATAAGCACTTATGCTTTAAATGTGAGGCTGAAAATGTGTCACTGGTCTGTAGTTCTCATCAATCCTAGCCAGCATTGGCAATGGTGAGGAATGCTGGTAGTTACAATTAACAACATCTGGAGTGCCACACAATAACCAATTCAAATCAGTAATTCAGTCCTGTTGCCAATTCTTTGAAGATATTCAAAGATCAAAACATGATAACTGTTCCTTTCTCGTGTTACCCCATTTGTGGAGAGATAATAAATATCCTATTTGGTATATCATGATGAAAATTTGAGAATTTATCCCCCCCCCCTTATTTTTAAATATGGGTACTGGCCTGGTCCATTAAATTGTTCTGGAAGAAATATGATTATGGTTTGTGGGTTAGAGACTTTCAGAAACTTGAGCTAGGTTATCAAAGGAATCCCTAAGTAATCCATGAGTATGCCCTGCATGTACCTGTTGTAGTCCACAAATCTGATCAGCAATGGGTAGAATGCGTAGAGGTCACGTGTTAATGTAGTGAACTCATCTAGGATAAGGAGTTCAGTCTCAGACATGTCTCCTCTGCCTTCTGCTCTTAAGTGCTCTTCATCAGCAATAACAAGGGCAGCTTTTTTCTTCAATTTCTCCATCAGCGGCAGAAAATGTGTTTTTAGGAGCTGAGGCTTCACTTTGCTTATGATAGGCTGAGAAAACACTATGTAAGGAATCCATTAATATCATAGCATATATATACCAAACAATAGCAAAATATGGTATGCTCCACAATAACTCTTATATATGTAATATATTCTTGTTTGCCTACCCACCTATGTTGCATAAATAGAAGAGGTCTGATTATTGCTTCTGTCTCTAACTTAAAAACCTAAAATATTGATATCATCTCCACTCATACTTGCCCCTTTTCTCTGTTCTTTCAATGAAAACTATGAAATTTTAAACTATATTGTAGTGATTCTGCTGTGATCTGCTCTGAAGAGAAATAAAGATACTACTACTACTATTAATAACATGTTCAACATGTGATTTTTTGATACGAAATCCAGCATATAGATCTTATTTGCTGTGACATACTGTGGTTTTGTGTCAGTAAAATAATAATAGTAATATCATTTAGAATATCTTTGTCTCTACCTCCTTGGCATGTTCATGCTCCATGTTACTGTTTAAAGTCCATTCAGAATACTTTACTGAAATAATCATTTTACTTTGCTCAGTCTCTTAAAAATATCCCTTCTCATCTTAATATCCATTTAGATCTTATATGACAAAAATTAGCCAAATCAACCAAGTAAAGAATGCTAATTTACTTTCATTTTACCTGCTAATCTCTTCATCCAAGCTCCTTCATCTATGCCCAAGTTATTATATATGATTTTCAGTATGTTTCCCAGAAGGGTATTCATATGTTCTGAAGTCAAAGCTGTGCAGCACATTTCTCTCTTGTCAGGATTGCTTTCTGGTCCGTGTTCCCACCAATGTGACATGTAGCTACAGAGCATGGGCAAAATAACTTCCATTACATGAGGCATTTGTGTATAGCGAATGCCAGATTCAGCTAATTCCACAATTTCTTCCATCAGTTTGTCTAAAGAAGGAATGTTTGGACAGAGCTCTTCTACACTGTTGGGTAAGCTGAGACCTAGAAGAAAATAATAAAATACATAAGAGACCACGATAAAATAAAAACAGATATTATATGGATTTTGGTATTATTCAGACACTCCTTCCCCTTGTTTTCATTCCATGGGGGTGTGGAGATGCTATTTCTGACTTCTTTTACTAATTTGTTAAACAGCTGCTATTGACATTGCCTTTTCTTGATACCTTGAAGCATCTTTCTCACAGTGGAAGAAGTAGTAGAACTAATACTTGAACATCTGCCAGGGAAAAATGGAAAAAAATGGATACAACAGCAGAGGATAATTTTACACAGGGACCACTATTTTCCTCAATACCTAGCTTTGAAAGATCCTCAGTGTTAAAATCTTCCTAATATATGCATATTTCTATTTTTCAGGTGGTTTTCTTTATAGTAAGGTATTATGATCTATGAATGTGCATGTAAACACATTGGGTGGCTTACAGTTAAATGATCTGTTGGGAGGGAGGAGTGTGTTTGGAATGCTGGAAGTCACTTTGAAAACTGGTATGTGTCATTGGAGAGACACAATTATAGCACTATGATTCCCCACGTTATGGAAGCAACTCAGAATCATAGGTTTTATAGTTTGTTGAAGCACTGCAATTTTTTGGCTTTGTTCCAAACACCTTTCTCTTAACAGCAGTAAAAATGGGATCAGAGCACTATAACTTAGTGTGAAAGGAAGCTCAGTTGATGTTGTTGTGTAGTTGTGGCAGGTGCACAAGTCAGAGAAAGCGGGGTTGGTGTATTTTATTGTTCTGCTTATATGGTGCAGGCGCATGTGTATAGCAAGATAAGCAAGCAGTTTATTTGAATAATAACATAAAAATAGTACCTACTGTAACTGAATCTACAGTTAACCTTTCATATTCATGGATTCTTCAATCCATGGATTCTACCATCCATGGCTTGAAAATATTTTTGTACTTGTATATAAGGGAAGCATATTGTGCCATTATAGCTAATGACATTTTAGCATCTATGATTTTGGTATTCACAGAAGTCATGGACTCAAACTCTCATACATATTGAGGGTCAGACATGCATGCACCTGTACATGGGATAATCTTATGCCATTTATCTTCGTTACAATAAAGTTACATGCATGCACATCTCTTCACTGGCTTTGCTACCAGAAATATAATTTTCAGATACTTTGAATGTGTGATGCCACTATAAATGTAGGATGGATCAGTTGTAGAGCTGGAATATGGTATTATTTTTTAAGTGGGAGAAAGTGTAACATGGAATATCATGAGGTCCAGGGACTGGAAACAGAGGACCAGATACATGAGAGGGAAAGTAAGACCCAAAGAAACAGTAATATACTAGGGAAAGAAGTATGGGTTGCTTACCTGTAACCATATTTCTTCGAATGTCAGGTCTGTGAAATCCACACATATGGGTTTTCCCCCGCGCATGCGCAGATTCTCGGATACTCTACTAGAAAGATCTAAAGACAAGCACCGCCCACCTTCCCATCAGCCCCAGCGCCCAGGCGGGGCTTGCTCCTCAGTCCGTTTCCGCGAAAACGCAGTAGGAAAGAGGCATGACAGTGGGGAGGATGGGCGGGTTCCTGTGGATTTCACAGACCTGACATTCGAAGAAATATGGTTACAGGTAAGCAACCCATACTTCTTCTTCATGTGGTCTGTGAAATCCACACATATGGGTGAGTAACAAGCTACTGACCTGGAGGTGGGTCATGCCACACACGAGAAGAGAACGGCTCTGCCAAAGGCTGCATCTCTCTTGGCGAGGATGTCCAGCTTGTAATGGGATGCAAAGGTGGAAGGCGTTGACCATGTTGCCGCTTTGCAGATGTCATGAACTGGAACTCCCCGCAGAAAGGCCTGGGAGGTAGAAACTGACCTCGTGGAATGTGCCTGTAATGTCGGGGGAGGATCTCTACCTGCCAATTGATAAGCCAACCGAATTGTGGAAACTATTCATGACGCCAGACGCTGCGAGGAGACTGGAGTGCCGAGGGCATCCTTTCTATATTTAAGGAAAAGTCTGGGTGACTTTCTATAACTGGCAGTCCTGTCAATATAGAAGGAAAGTGCCCTTTTGACATCCAGGGAGTGTAGGGACACCTCCAGCTGAGAGGATGGTTTAGGAAACAGTGCAGGGAGAGTGATGTCCTGGGACATATGAAAATGGGACACAACTTTAGGTAGAAAAGTAACATCGGTTCGAAGAACAACCTTGTCTTCATGGAACCTTATAAACGGGGGATCAGCCTTGAGGGCTGTTATCTCGCTAGCTCTCCTGGCTGAGGTAATAGCAACCAAAAACGCTGTTTTCCAGAAGAGGTGGGAGATATCAGCACGAGCCATGGGCTCGAAAGGGGGTTTAGACAACTGGGAAAGAACAAGTTCAAGGCTCCAGGCTGGGGGTGGTGGGGAAACTGGGGGGTGGATCATCTTAGAACCCTTTAGGAACGTGTGGATAATAGGATCTTGAAAGAGGGACGGGAGTCCACCTCTCCTCCTATACCACGATAGTGCAGCCAGGTAGCACTTTATCGAGGAGAGAGAAAAATTAAGGGATGAAAGGTGAACCAGGAAGTCTATCACCACCGGAATAGGGGCTGATAGAGGGGGGTGGCCCCGGGATTCGAAGAAAGGCAGTTGGCAATATCATCTAGTGAGACAGGGGAGATGGCTCCCTTATGTAACAGGGAGTCAATCTCTTCCCATAGGGCAGGTGAGGGTGTAGTGAGTAGTATGCGCCCAAGTGGGGGGCATGAGTCAAATTCAATAGCGTAGCCATCGTGAACTATGTTAAGGACCCATCTGTCGGTGGTGATGGATCGCCAAGCTGATGCAAAAGGCAGGAGTCTGTCAAGGAAGGCGAGGTGTGGGATAGTGTCATAATGATGTAATTGTTGAGAGTGTAGAACAGTAGGGAGTGAGGGTGGAGGAGAGGGAGGGGGAGAAGGTGACGGGTTAAAACCGTCGTCTGTTGTTGTAAGGTGGCCTGGAACCATGTGACTATCCTCGAAAGGGCAGAAAGGGTCTCCTAGTGTTAGAGGGTGGCATCTAGGGGCGCTGTTTGTCTCTATAGTTTTGGTAGTAATAGCCTCCTCGGGAATAGGGGTATCTATTATAAGGCCTCCACCTTTGGCGTTGTTGGTAAGGACGTTGACCATAGCCACTAACAATTTGTTTATTTTTGTGTGACTGTTCTAGCTGGGAATTCGTTTCTGTGTTAAACACACCTGTCTCATCCAGGGGGAGATCTTCAATCAAGTTGCGTTGGTCTTGGGATAGTGTAGATGCCTTAAGCCAAGCATGCCTTCTCAAGGCCACAGATCCCGCAATCAGTTTCCCCGCGTTATCTGCGGTATTCTTAGCTAAGTCCTTTTGGAGCTTAGAGAGAACGGCAGCCTTTTGGGCAAAGGCGGTAGCCATGGCCTGTTCAGCCGGTGGTAACAATTCAAAATAGGGGGTTATCTTATTCCAGAGGTATGTATGATAACAGCTCATGTATACCCCATAATGGGCCATTCTAGCGAATAGGCAGGCTGTGGAATAAAACGTTCTTGACATGTTGTCAAGCTTTTTTCCTTCCTTATCGGAAGGGGAGATCTGGTTTCTTTGTATTGGTCTCGGCTGAGCGACCGTCACCAAAGAGTTGGCGTTAGGAAGCTTAGCAAGCCATGTGGCTTCTTTAAGGTCAAGCTTGTAAAGATTTTCAGCCCTTTTGGAGGTTGCTGGAACCAGGCCTGGTGCCACACCTGTGGCTTTTAGTATTTGTAATAGGTAGGGCAGTGTTGGTAACACAGCAGCCATAGGAGGTCGCTGTTCTGAGGTGGTAAAACATGGATCCTGAACAGCATTGGGGGGGGGTTGCCAAATTGATGGCTCTAGACAGGCGGATGAGCAATGCTGCAAACGCCTTGTATTCCTCTGCTTGGAGGGGATCAGGGTCAGCCTCTTGCTGAGCTGAGGCAGAGGCGGTGGGGTCAGAGGAAGGTTCAGTTGCAGAGATATCAGTCTCTTGAGTCTCTGCCTGAATAGGAGTAGAAAGGGAAGGAGGCACTGCCACCTGGTGGGGAGTAGCTGGCGGTTCGGGAGGAGGAGAGGCAACCGTGGCTGTAGGCGGAGGGCGGGCCTGAGGGTGGGGGGGGGTTCCACAGGGCTTTCGAAGCCTTCTTGGTAGTGATAAGGAGGATAATAAGGGAAAGGCGGGTAAGGGAAGGGAGGAAAAGGATATTCCTGGGGCCATGCGCGGCGCGAGCTGCGACCGCGCCGGCGCTTGGGAGGAGGAGGAGGAGGAAGGAGAGCGGCACCGCGAGGCTCTCTTGGAGCGGCGCCGCGTGGTTGGAGAAGCAGCGTGGGCAGCCAGTACCGGGGAGGGAGAGCGCTCGGGCACTGGAGCCAGCTGAGCTGGTTGGAGAAGAGGGGGAGATAAGGCAAGGCTCGGGTCCACCTGGGACGTGAGCACATCAATGGGGAGCAATTGAGGAGGCTCCTGGAGCTCCAAGAAGGACGCTGTGTCCTGCTCCATTTCAGGCAGTTCAAGGAAGACTGCAGGTGGTTCAGCCACCGGAGATCTCAAGGCCGGTTGGCCAGTGAGGTGTCTCTTTTTTTGTTGCCTTTCTTTATCCTTGTGTTTGGTCTTTTGGGCTGCCTTTTTGGGCGGCTTTGCCTGCTTTTTGGGTGGCTCGCCCTGGGAAGGAGAGGGACCTTTCAATGGGTCATCTTCTTGCTGCGGAGGAGGTTGTAAGCTCTCTCCTGCAAGGGAGGGGGGAGGCGGTTGAGGCTCGGGAGAAGGCTGAACGCCTTGGCGAAGCTGTTCTGGCGCCAGAGACTGATCGTAAAGGAGCGCTTTAAGGCGCGAATCCCGGCTCTTTTGGGCCCTGGTGGTGAAGCTCCTGCAAATATTGCAGGCTTGTTTTAAATGAGCCTCCCCCAGACACAACAGGCATTTTAGATGTTTATCAGCCTCGGGTAGATTAACCCCACAGGCTGAGCATTTTTTAAAAGTAGGGACAGACATAGCAAGTCTTAAAAGGGTCTGGTCGAAGAATGGAGAAGAAAAGGAAAAACCTGGTCAGGAGGAAAAACTAGAGAGAGCAATCCGAGATGTGTCCTGCTTCACGCGGAAAAAAGGACTGAGGAGCAAGCCCCGCCTGGGCGCTGGGGCTGATGGGAAGGTGGGCGGTGCTTGTCTTTAGATCTTTCTAGTAGAGTATCTGAGAATCTGCGCATGCGCGGGGGAAAACCCATATGTGTGGATTTCACAGACCACATGAAGAAGAAATGAAAGTAAATACTAAAATGGTAAAAGCAGACATAAATCTTTCCTCCCCCTTCATGCACCTCCAAGTCCATTGACAGAAACAAGTATAATAGAGTAAAGTGAATGTTTCACTGACCAGGATTGGCCTGGAAAATTCCCTGTATTGTAACATTTATTGTTCTGGTCATCCCTTTACAGTGCCCTGCATTTAAGGACATCAGAGATGAAGCAATGAGAAAATAGCTGTGCTTTGGAAATAGTTTGGATGCTTTCCTGTTGTGGAAGGCTGATACTTCCACTTCTCTGTTGCTTGAGACAAATGTTTCACAAAGTATCATGGTAGGGCTGGCCCTGCCAGACATTGATGATTATGCTCTTGAAACTAAGAAAAATGTTCAAAAGCAGCAGTCACACAACCAGCAGTAAACTATGGATAATATATGAAATTAATATTTCAAAAATATTTAAATCTGGAAATGATACATACCTGTTCTGTCTTTTGTAGTCTTGGTATTATAAATGGAATATGTGTTGTGATTGTTCAGGTGAGTTTCTAAAAATGCCACAGGAAAGGCTCCAGCAAAAGCAGCTAAGCATTCACCTAGAGCTGAACGCTGCCTGCAAATTGAAACAATTTTGTGATTTTATTTTTTTGAAAACTTTTCCTTTCACTTACATACATTATTATGATATCATGCTTATATTTATTAAGAATTCTAAGCTTTTCAAAGGTGTTATTTCATAATGTTCCATTATAATACCAGAGTATAGTAATTATAGTTGCTTCCATTTTATGGAATCTTATCACAGGGTTTTCTGAAACTGAGACTATGTGACTGAGCCAAGGTCAACAGAGTTGCACTCCAACACTCTTACCTTTACATTGGCTCTCATATTAACAACACTCCAAATAAAGCAATGAGAAAACCCAGTGAGTAGAGATTTGGTATAGAATTATTTTACCCTTCTTTGCCTATTGATTAGAGAGAAACATTGGCCCTCATTATGTAGAAGTCTTGGATCAAGCATAGCAACACTGGTCTATTTAAGTTGGCACACCCCAGATCTCAGCCTCTTTACTCATTACAACCACTTATCCACTTGCCTAGGTTGATCTAACTAGATAGGCTTTGCCAACCATGAATTTCTAACCTTCCTCTGAATGGTTTTGAACATGTTTTTGTTCTTGTTCTTCTTTGTCAGTTTTATGTTGTATTGGTGGTAGGTTTAGCTGTTTGATTCTGTTCTTGGTCAGGGTGCAGACACTTGGTTACATGCAAATATTTTTAGCTTTCTGAGATACCTCACAGTAAAGGAAATTTACTCATATGCATCATGTTGCTGGTCAATGCAAGGGAAGAGGTGAAGTGGTTTCTTATCCAAGATGAAATCCTCTCAAGTGTGGGTTTCACAAGGGCTCCACTGGGATTCTCAGCTTCTATTCATGGGCAGCCATGATGATTAATCTTAGTTTAGAGTTAGGAAGCACATTTCCTTTTGCTGCTACATTGCCAATTCTTATTTGTAATAAAACTGTGGCCCTCATTGTCTTAGTGCTGTTGAATATTGTGCAACTTAATATAACGTTAGCACTACAAAGTTTGAAACTAAGCCATGAATCTAAACATGTGACCTTGGGACAAGGACTGTCTCTCAAACTGTTCTACCTAACAGGATTGCTTTGGAACAAACTAGAGAGTTAAAAACCCAATAATACTCCTTGAACTTAATGGATGAAATATGTGATAAAATTACATCTTTGGCAGAATAAAAATAATTGTTTTAAAAAGAGGAATATTTTCACTGAAATGATTAATAAATATTTCCAGACAACAGCAACTCCAATATTCCCATCCCAAAAATGCATAACTTATTTTGGATGGTGTATAGTGTCCCCTTACCGTTCCACATAGATACTCTTGCTGGTTCCCAGAGAATACAAGCTGCCCAATATTCTGTAACAAGAGACTTGAACATCTTCCACTAAAAATAAGAAAAGCACAAAATCATTTAATTGTACAAAAACATAAGATGATGGAGGAAAAAATAGGTTCTCACTCAGCCAGTTCAAGTTAAAACAATGCATTTTGTTATACAGTTGAGTAATTAAACAGTATACCATAATAGTATCATGATTTAAAGCCAACATGATGTTGCCATAGCATCCGTTGAGACTCCCATGATCCAAATATTTCAGCCAATGGAATTAACTCTGGAATCCTTCTTCTATAATGATTGAAATAGTCCAGTAACATCAAAGCACAGCACAAATCAATTAAATCTGGTTATTATGATTACTGAAAGACTGGCTTTCATAATGTCAACATAAGAATTCTAGCAATGTATAAATGCCTATGTGTTTATTTAAATACTTACATATCAGATCTTCTCCAAATTGATGCTGTCCAATATGTTCAAACAAGGAAGACAGCACTGGCAGGAGAGCTACAGTGGTGTAATTAATTATTTGTGTCACTCCTTTTGGTTGACTCCTGGTGTGTGTGAATTGCCCTTGTTTAAGGTTCTCCATTGTTTTCTCCAGATCTTCTGCAGCATTATCCAGAAAGGTTCTCAAAGCCATTTTAACAGACTCCAAACCTGTCTTCATCACCGTCCTGTGTGTGAGATGCACATACAATTATAGTAAATGGTTAATTTAAATTCATTAAATTATTAACTAATTGATTCCTTGTTTTCTTTTAGCACATATAACATTCAGGATTGAAGTCCTGTGGAACACTAACAACCAATATATAATTCATCACAGAAATTTCACAAGAGGGCAGTAGAAGCCCATGGAACTATGACATTTCTGTAGTTTGTGTCAAAAGAAAACCCTAAAGAATTTTAAGGGACATTGCATCAATCGGTGAGATGGAAGAGACGTCTAATTTAATGGGGCAGCAAGAGAGAAAGGTTGGAGACTTTTCAAGGAGCTGGAAAACCTTGATTGTAGAACTGGCACTGATACAATGTTGTTTTCATTAGTAGCTCTCAAACTAAAAACTTCATTTATAGATCTAGAATCTATATGTGGAGTTTGTTTCCAAAAGGTACCAAATCTGCCAAAATTGAAGCGAAAGGTTTTGGGTAGAAGTACACTGATGGCGAGGAGTAGAATATTAGGTACAGATCAAAACTATTAAAATGTATTGAATCACTTCAGTACAAAGAAAATTGCTTTTTATTGCAAAAGAATGCAGATCCTCAGCATGTTTTTCCCCGATTACTGTACAATTTGTTCAGATGGATTTGGTATCTTTTGGGAACAAGCTCCAAATATGCATTCTATACAGTCAGATAATATGCACATTGTGGCAATGTTGCATAGTCATACATTTATTTCACCATGCAAGCATGGTTCATTAGTTTAGGTATGATGATGTTATTTTATCCAAAGATAAAAGACTCTCCCAGCATGCCAGTGCTGAATAAGTGGTGAGATTCTTAAACTTATACTTTATTCGTAATGTTTTCGATGCAGTAGATGCATGGGCAGCTTTCTTTTTGCAATACGCATTACTAATATTTCAGGTTTTGCAACAATTTCAATTACAGAGAAAACTATGGAGCATCTTGTTCCCCATCACTTTTTTGTAATGACTGCCATGCTTTGGAAATAAAACAGTAATGTACAGTAAACTGTGTTTAACATTTTACCTTGCATCCAAGGTTTGACCCAAGATATGAAGACAATTGACAATTGAAGTTGCATCATTTCCTAAGGGAATGGTAGGATAAGAGAGAGATCTTGTATTATAGTGTTCTCTTTTTTAAAACAATGCTGGTGAATGTAGAAGTAGAAAATGCACATTAAAGGAGTAAATGTTCCATATAATATTTATTAACATATTGTTTCAATCTTTTTTAGCAGATGCCAAAAACAGAAACAATGTTGTATCACTAAACAACTGGCTGAAGCAGACAAAACACAATAATGAATATGGTGAGCAATTCATAGCATATTTATGTAATTTAAAAGATTCAAAAAAATTCCTGCATTGTCTAGAATAGGAGCAACCTTGCAGTCTAATCTAAAGCAGAAAATCCAGTCTCTTTCCCCACTTTTTGTACAACTTTATTAGATTTGGAGCATTATGAACTGTGATACTATTGGCCACTATGGAATGGCCAGTACATTGGGAATAGCAAAAAAAATAGTGTCTGCAATCTTGTTACAACTTTCACTCAATTATACAAATCTATTTTCATTTTAATGACTGCAGAAGACACTAGCCAGAAACAAGATACAAAATGTTTTTATCTGTACTTCTAGAAATAAAGTAAATGTATTCCCTTTGAAGGGAAATACATTTTCTTAGAGATTTGCCATAGATGTCTTCTGTGAGCTTATGAAAACATTTCTGCAAAAAAAAAGTTTGATTCCTAACAACAAAGATACAATCTAGACAGAAGTAAGTATGATTTGGTCTTTATTTCTGTAGGGTGGTAAAGCATATATCTTATGAAATGTTTTCCTATGAAATGAACAAGACTTCAGTGTGTTTGTCCTTAATCAGATTATGCCAGTTCTGTTGTTTATATTTATAATGCAGAAAACATTGTGATCAAGAGCCACTTTGAGTCTCCATTGGGAAAGATAATGCAGGGTATAAATAAATATAACAACAGCAGCAGCAACAACAATAACAACAACAATGTGTTAAGCTCACATAAGGAATTTGTCAAGAATGGCATGGGTTTAATACATAATGTCTAGACCCAACACTGCTGGAAAAAATTACACTGTTTAGCTGGTATGCACCACCTGAAATTCACCAAGAAGTAGCAGCCAGCAATGAAAGGACCAAGGCATTGACATCTCCGTCCCATCCTCTGTTCGGATATTAGCCAGCATGCCAATGACTTAAATCAAGATACAGTTTCCTAAGATCTACAGAGATACTTGCAGGAACACCTCAGCTAACAAGAGTCCAAAAGTGACCGATAAAAACCCAGAACCTCAATCGGTGGCAGATACTGGATGAGAAACTTCCTCCTGGGCACACAAAAGACTGGGCAACTTGTAAGGCACTGAACAGACTGTGCTCTGACACCACAAGATGCAGAGCCAATCTTAAGAAATGGGGCCACAAAGTTGAGTCCGCAACACGCGAGTGTGGAGAAGAGCAAACCACAGACCACTTATTACAATGAAGTCTGAGCCCTGCCACATGCACAATGGAAGACTTCCTTACAGCGACACCAGAGGCACTCCAAGTGGCCAGTTTCTGGTCAAAGGAAATCTAGCATAATGTCAAGTTTTTAACATTGTGATTTTTTAATACATTATACCTGCATTCTCAATTTGCTTCTAACACAATACGTACATCCATACATCCATACATGAAAATCAAAGCAGAGTATAGGAAAGCTTTAGCAGCAGCAGCATCGTAATAACAGTATTATATTATGTTCTTCTTATTATATTTGCTATTCTCAAAACCATTTATATGAAGTCTGTCAACTATCAAAATTTTAAACCAATAAGCTAGCTTCATTTTTGTTTAGATGTGTGACTGAAAGCATGCTGAATGGTTTCAGTTTCAGGCAGAATTCTGTCCACAACATCCAGATAAATCATCCAAAGAAATCAAAAGTAAACAAAAAAAATCTAACAGTATGGATAAAGTCTCAAAGATTCAGAAATACTTAGTAGTAATAAAAAGTAATTAATGGGTATGAAATGAATTAAAAATGACCACAGTATGAAAAAATGTATCTAAATAAATATCTTGGGGATAAGGAATATTTAATGCAAAATTAAATATATTTTCCCTAGCAAGCATATGATGAAAATAAATGATTATTATAACTTATTTCTTTAAAGCATTTCTACACATCCTTTTAAAACATGTTATGTATTTCTTCTCATTTGAGGAAAAGAGGTCATGAAAACCTCAAAATCTAAATTAATACAAGACAAGTTATATAAGCTTAAAACATCTACACAGTAACAGAAACCAAATGCAAACAACTAATGAGGTTCTGAGCTACACACCATTACCTGGCAATAAATTCCATCAAATGTAATCCCCACTTAATAAAAGATCATTTAAACTTGGCTTGGGAAAAGGAGTTAAGGTGAGGGGAACCATGCCTTTGCATGCTGCCACAATTAGTTAGTCCTTTCCCTACTAGTCTCACTTCCAATAGATATGGTGTTTCTAGAAAAGCCTTGGAAAATAGATAGGTTGTTATGCCTTATAACAATACATACAAATGTGACCATCCTATAGACTTGAGGTAACAAATCCTAAGTCAGAAATCCATCAATGACACACATACATTCTTGTATATATCCATCTGTGCCTTTCCATGAGAGAGGTGCTCAAGAAACAGTTGATATCTCTAAAAGAGACTTGTAATCCTAAAGAAGGGATAAATTAAATGTATATGTTTAAAAATCAAGGGGAGATTGAGAGCTCAAGTCAAAATTCTGTAGAGGCAATATATGAGAATCAAAGGGCTAAAATTACAATCAATGGTCAATTTTCAGAAGAATTTGCTATTAATAAAGGGACTCAACAAGGCTGCTCACTTTTTCCCCTTATATTCATATTGTTAGAAGTTTTGATGAGAAAAATTAGAACAAATCAGGAATTAAAAGGAACAAAAGTTGAGAAACAAGAATTTAAAGCCTGATCCTATGCCAATGATTTGATTTGTATCATTGAAGAGCCCAGAAATAATATAGAAAAATGGATTGAAATAATTGAAGAATTTGGTCAGCTAGTGGGTTTCAAATTAAACAGATGGAAAATAACAATCTTAACAAAAAACATAACCAAAAAGAACCAGGAAGCATTGCAGGAGAGAACTGAAATAAAAGTCGTATCAAAGGTTAAATACCTAGGCATTTGGCTAACTTCCAAGAATAATCAACTTCTCAAAAATAATTACTTCGACAAGTGGAAAGAGATAAAGAACGAATTAGACACCTGGAAGAATTTGAAGCTCATTGCTGGGCCGAATATTGGTGATCAAAATGAAAACACTGCTGAAAATGCTCTATCTTTTCCAAAACCTCCCAATAATCAGGAACATGAAATTACTAAAAGATTAGAACAGAGATTTGGCAAAATTTATATGGGAGGGGAGAAAACCTAGGATTAAAGCAACAATAATGATTGACTCCAAAGACAGAAGTGGTTTCAGTGTCCCAGACCTGAAACTACTTCGAAGCCTGAGCTCTGGAATGGGTAAGGGAATGGACAAAGCTGGCAAAGATTAACATTTTAACACTAGAGGGTTTTGATCTGAGAAAAGGGTGGCACGCCTACGTGTGGTATGGGAAAACTAAGACGGAAAAAAACTTCGGGAATCATTTTATTAGATCTTCTTTAATTAGGGTATGGAAAAGGTATAAACAATATTTCTATTCGAAGACACCAAGGTGGGTCTCCCCGCTAGAAGCAAATCAAAGAATACTCCTGGGTTGGTTGAACTGGCCAACATATAAGGAACTCCTGACAGGGGGGAAAGAGGAAGTTTATTTAAAAACTCAACAAGAAATATAATGTAAACATAAAGAAGTCTCATGGTTTCAATATCTACAAATAAAAGAACAATTTAAATTGGACAGTAAGCTCGAATTTAATGGTAGTGAGTGTGATGAATTTTGGGATAAATTATTATTAACGGAAAAGAAAGTAATCACAAAAATTTACAATAAATTATTGGCCTGGGCCACAGAAACGGAGGAAATTAAAAATTCAATGATAAAATGGGTGCACAACATTGGCAGACAAATGCCATTAAAAGAATAGGAAGTGATTTGGAGGAGAAGACTGAAATTTATATATGCCTCAGATCTAAAAGAAAAGTATTTAAAATGATCCATCGTTGGTATCTGGGAATAATATACAAAATCTAGACAACAGTTGCTGTAAATGTAAAATGAGGTAGGGCCGTACTACCATATGTGGTGGACGTGCCCCAAAACCCGAAGTTACTGGAAAATGATACATAAAGAATGGCAGATAATCTTAAGGAGGAAGTTCCGAATATTATCTACTAGGTATGTGGGATGTTTTTTTTAGATTTAAATATAGAAAAACTATTCACATATTTCATAACTGCAGCAAGAATGGGCATTGCAAAAGAATGGGAATCAGAAATAATACCAAATAAGGATATCTGGATGCAAAAAGGATTTGACATTAAAAATATAGACAGGTTAACTTTCCTGCTTAAGAAAAACAATGGCAGAGGCATGACACAGACTGACTGGTCCATGATTGATGAATACGTCCAGAGAAACTACGAATAAGAATGACTACATACCTGAAGTCAATAAGTGGGAAAGATAAATCTTACCATTAAAAACAAAAAATAATATAAAGGGATGTGAGGAAGATGAATGGAAGTCAAGGACAACCCCCCCCCCCCTTTCCCCTCCTCCCTCCTACTTTTCTTTAATCACATTGTTCTCCAACCTTCCATGCATACCCTCTACTTTTTTCTTTTAGTTTTTTAATATCTTGTAGATAAAGCAATAAAAACTATTTTTTTAAAAAGTCAAGGATGACAGACTACTTCAACCGTTCAGATCGCTCCCTCAAAAAAACAGCATAAATAGGTAACTATTCAATAAAAGTTGCCCTCATTTCAATCCATTATTGTTGTGTGGTCTCTTTATTTATCTGGTTTGTCAACAAATGGATCTCCACAGAGAACAGTGTAAAATGCTTATAACTATTTTAAATATAACATGCTACATCTTCATGTTTCCTAAATACCCTAAAGCAGCGGTTCTCAACCTGGGGGTCACGGCCCCCAAGGGGATCGCGGCACCATTTTCTGGGGGTCGCGAAACCATCTCGGTTGGCCCTGCCCCCTCTGCCTGTCCAAAATGGCTGCCGGCTTGTGTGCGAGCCAAACAGCCAGGAGCTCCTGGTTGGCCCCTCCTCCTCTTCCTGCAGGGAGTCCGGAGGAGGAGCTTGGAGGCAAAGGTGCGCATGGGAGAAAGCACGCCACTCACCTCTTTTCCCCGCTGGGGTGACTGCACAGGCCCCTCGCATGGCCTCACCATCCGGGGGACCTTTTTCACTCACCTCTTGCCCCCTCCGGCCTCGGAGGGGGCGAGAGGCAAGCGCACAGGCCCCTCGCATGGAAGGCCATCCGGGGGACCTTTTCCGCTCACCTCTCGTCCCCTCCGACCTTGGAGGGGGCGAGAGGTGAGCGCACAGGCCCCTTGCATGGCGAGGCCGTCCGGGAGACCTTTTCCACTTGCTGCTTGTCCTGGGAGAGCACATCCACCGGCCCCTGGGGTGTGCTCCCAGCCCTCTTTTCCCTGCGCACTTGCCAACGCTGGGGCGTACACACCTAGGGGCTGTTCTTTGAGCGAGAGCATTGGCAAGTGCCTCTCCAGGCAGCTGAGTCTGCACAGCTCTCAGGGCAGCAAGGAGGCCTCTTCAGGAACTGAAGCGATTGAAGGTACTGCAAATCTAATCTATTGTACATGCCTCTCCTAAACTCCTCCAGTATTTTTTGTTGGTTATGGAAGTCTTCTATGCCACGTTTGGTTCAATTTATATTATTGGTAGAGGTCAGAATGCTCTTTGATGCCTGGTGAACTATAAATCCACACAACTGCAATTCCCAAAGATCAGGGTCTCTTTCCCCCAAGCCCCTCCATTATTTTCTGTTGGTCATGGAAGTCCTATATGCCAAGTTTGGTTCAATTCTATTGTTGTTGGAGCTCATAATGCTCTTTGATGCCTGGTGAACTATAAATCCACACAACTGCAATTCCCAAAGGTCATGGTCTATTTCCCCCAAACTCCCACCAGTGTTCAAATTTGGGCATATTGAGTATTTGTGCCAAGTCTGATCCAGATCCATAGTCATTTTGGTTCACAGTGCTCTCTGGATGTACTGTAGGTGAACTACATCTCCCCTAAATTAGTGTCAATTTCTCCCAACTCCCTCCAGTATTTTCTCTTTGTCGTGGGAGTTCTATGTGCCAAGTTTGGTGCAGGTCTAATTTGTGTGGGTCTCATTGGGCTGTGGAAGTCAGAGCTGAATCAGTTGAAGGTACTTCAAATCCCTTCATCTATTGTCCTGCATATCAGATATTTACATTACAATTCATAACAGTAGCAGTTATGACGTAGCAACAAAAATATAGTTGGGGGTCACCAAAACATGAAGAACTGTATTTAGGGGTCACGGCATTAGAAAGGTTGAGAGCCACTGTCCTAAAGGCACCATACTCTGTTCTTAGAAGTTATGTAGGATCAGCTTGGATATACTGTATTTGGATAGGAGACTGCCAATGACTTCCAGTGCTGTAAGCTATATTTCAGAGGAAGTAATTCGCAAAACCACCTCTGAGTATTCCTTGCCTAAGAAAGCCTTGTGAAATTTTGGAGGGCACAAATACACATCTCCACATACAATGTCTTATCCTAGTATCTATAGATACATATTTGCTTTGAATCTCTATTTTTAAAACCAAACTATTAATACAAAGTTGAGGAGAAGATGAAATTTCTTGGCTATTTTTTTTTTAAACCCACAGCGATTGACTATTGTAGAGGATTATTAGTGTTCCACCAAGATCACACCACTGGCCATGCAATCATGCAGCATGCAAGGACTCAGCACACACAGTGGCACAGAATGACAAAGAAAATCAAGGAATGCTCACACAAGTATTTTTTTCAAGGGTCTCCTTACCAAACAGTGATATCCTATGCCTGACAAGTACTCCAAGTTTGCAGAATAGGCTAAAGACAAGAGGCAGAAAAAGAGAGAAAGAGAGGGAGGGAGACAAAAAAACAAAGAAAGAAAAATAATAGCTGATATATGACCCAGAAACAGAAACCATGATGTTTGGCAGAAAAAAATTAACTCTGATTAAAATGTAGAATGGCAAGTAACAATGTTTTCTACTGCAGCTCTGTAACAAATATGATTAAGTATGCACACATTTATGATTAAAGGTAAAGAAAAAAACTGGTAATAGATTTTTTTTTCAAAACCAATTTTATAAAACTCCAAAGTCATTGAATATTAAGAAGTAAAATGTTAGTTTATGAACCTCAATCTTTTTGACACACAAACAAGAGAGAGTCAGAAAGAATAGAACATAATTTGAAAGACTACACCAGCAGCTATCTCAAAGAAGTTTTTTTATGACTAGATAAGGGTGATACTAAAATGTCACATGAAAATGACTTTAGTAGTACTAGAGGAGTACACAGTACCAGAGGAGTAACAGCTCACTATATGGTTTGGAACATATCAAAGTACATTAATCCAGAAGACAGGAGAGAAGACCCCTATAAAAACCGAGAGAATAGCACATAATTCTAGGCCGTATGTTTACAACTTAACTGAAATCTTGGCAGTTGTTTCATTTCTTCTGCCTGAAAATACATTCATATATCTCAAATAAAAAGTTCACAATGCAAATAATCAAATTATGTTAGGATAATGTTGGTACGAGGGCGGGTCAATAAGTCCATGACTTTTTGAATTTCCCGCCTCTTAACTGAAAAGGCAACACTGCTCCTGTCAACAGACACCTGTCAGTTGACTCCAGTCAAAATTTGAACAAGCTGCGTCATTTAGTTTGTGTTTGACAGCCATTGATAGCAGACTACCGCGTGATTTGAGGAGAAAATGGAAAAAAGTGCATTTTGTGTGCCATTAAGCATTATTTTTTGCTGAAAAAACCCATCACTCAAACCAAGGCTAAGCTTGATAAATACTATGGGGACTCTACACCATCAATTTCAATAGTAAAAAAGTGGTTTACTGAATTTCGTTGTGGCTGTACAAGCATGGAAGACGCTGAACGTTCTGGAAGCTTATTTGAGGTCTCTACACCCAAAACAATTGAAAAAATTCACGATATGGTGTTGGCTGATCCGAAATTGAAAGTGCAAGAGATTGTGGGGAAAATTGGAGAAACGCTGGACAAAGTGTATAGAGCTCAAAGGAAACTACATTGAAAAATAAAATGATTTCTTTAACCAAAACCTGTGTTTCATTCAAAAAGTCACAGACTTATTGACCCGCCCTTGTATATAAATGAGGGGTAGCAAGTACATTGTAAATTCCTGACATTGGGAAAGAGGGGGACAAAGTTAGAGCACAATATTTAGGTGATAGACATCTAAAGTAAGCAATTCTGTGTACATTTTACACTTTTCATTTTTAAGGAACCTAATCATGTTTCATAATAAACTGGTCAGCTTTTATATTGTATTTATTTATTTATTTATTTATTTATTTATTTATTTATTTATTACCTTGTTACCATTTCTTTTTCCTTGTTAGAGGCATGCCCACCACTGCTGAGGGGTCTGCTTGCTGAGGAGAGGAAATATAGTCGATGGTTTTTGAAATACTGATCAATTAAAGGAAGTACAACCTGAAATAGATTTATAGGGCAAAAAGACAAATACATGGATTATTAGGTCTTTTTCTGCTACTTCTCTTATTTCTCAATTTGTGACAATTAAGAATTTCTTAACATACAAGGTTATGAACAAGATAGGTTCTATAGGTTTGTTCTTAAGTTGAATTTATTTGTAAGTTGGAACAGGTATATTTTAAAAGTGTAATAACACACGTGTGTGTGTGTGTGTGTGTGTGAGTGTGTATGAGTATATGCTCACCCGAATATAAGCCGAGGCACCTAAAGATACCACAAAAAACTGGGAAAACTATTGACTTGAGTATAAGCTCAGGGTAGGAAATGCGACAGCTACTGGTAAATTTCAAAATAAAAATAGATACCAATAACATTACATTAATTGAGATATCAGTAGGCTAAATGTTTTTGAATATCTATATAAAACTATAATTTAAGATAAGATTGTCCAGCTCTGATTAAATCATTATTTAAATGTGCTTACATATCCTTCCAATAATCACCATAATTTATTTTAACAATACATTTTGGAGAAAATGCTGTGTGTATATGAATAAGGAAAAGTGGGAAAGACTAGCAGAGATTGGGGAGGAGAGGAAGGAAAGCTGGGTTGCTGTGCAGAGAGGTGAGGGACCTGGCAGGAAGGACTTCTTTCAGCCCCACACCTTCCCGCCAGGATCCTCACCTAAGTATAAGCCAAGGGAGATTTTTCAGCATCAAAAAGGACTGAAAAACTAGGCTTATACATGAGCATATGCAGTATATGAGCGCATGCATGCTTTGGATAGCACAGGGAAGGATTAAAATCCCTGTGGCAGGGGTGCTCACACTTTTTCAGAATGCAAGCTACTTATAAAACAACCAAGTCAAAATGATCTACCTACCCATAAAAGCAAAATATTTGGAAATTTATTTCAGTGAGAGCCATATATTTTAAAACTCAATTCAACTAAATGTGAGTATAATAAGTCCCTGAATATATTCATAATCATAATGATAATATTCATTCAGGCTCTGCTACGACTACTACTACGACAAGGGAAGGCTCTACATTGGCCTTCCCTTGTCGATGATCCGGAAGCTTAAGCTGGTGCAGCATGCCGCAGCTCGCCTCCTTCTGGGCGCTGCAAGATCCGACCGCGCGACTCCACTTCTGCGCGAGCTGCACTGGCTTCCGATTGAATTCCGGGTCCTCTTCAAAGTGTTAGTCCTCACTTTTAAGGCCATCTATGGTTTGGGGCCAGTGTACTTGAGGGAGCGACTTACCCCTTATGTGCCTGCAAGATCACTTCGCTCCGAGGAGCACAACCTCCTTGAGGTGCCTTCCCTCGGAACTTGCAGACTAGCCACTACACGGCGGAGGGCATTTTCGGTAGCCGCCCCAAGTCTCTGGAACGGCCTCCCGGAGGAGATCCGCGCCATCCGCTCTCTTTTGCCCTTCCGCAAGGCCTTGAAGACTTGGCTCTTTAGAAAGGCGTTCGGTCCTTGACCCAACCACATTGCCCGCCATGCCGCCTATGGCTCCCCCAGATTTTATCTCGTCCCCCCAGCCTTTGCCGAGGGCTAGTGCTTTTAATAGGTTTTAACTGTCTTGATGTGTAATGTGTTTTTAACTGTTTAACTGCTTAATTGTTTATTACTCACGGTGCTTTTGCTTCTTTGTAAACCACTCTGAGCTCCGGAGTGAGCGGTATACTAAATCGAAGTTAATAAATAAATAAATAAATAATACTACTACTAATAATAATAGTAGTAACAACAACAACAACAATAGGTTCCTAGAGTAGAAGGAGACCTCAAAGGGCCATCCAGTCCAACCTCCTTCTGCCATAAGGGAAAAACACAATTTATTTATTTATTATTTAGATTTCTTAGTCGCCCCTCCCGGCTGGCTCGGGGTGACTTACAGATAATTAAAAGCACCGTAAGAACACAATTAAAACATAAAACACAATAACACATTAAAACACAATCAAAACATTCCTCACAGATGACCATTAAGCCTCTGATAATAATAATATTAACAACAAAAATGGGTTCCTAGAATAGGAGGAGACCTCCAAGGGCCATCCAGTCCAACCTCCATCTGCACCTGGGCGGCGTCGGGAGCCTGAGTCTTCCTCCCGCCCTGCCTGCGATCTACCAGGACACCCTACGTGATCTACCAGTAGATTGCAATCTACCTAACGAGCACCCCTGCCCTGTGGTGTTTATTTTGCTGTTTGTGCTCATGTTTAGTAGATTTCACCTCACTTTCTTTCCCTGTGAAAATTGAATTTTGAACAATTTGACTTGTTATGGAAACCAGGACTTGGTGATAAAGGTTCAGTGGAGACACATTTTCCCCACAATAACTCTTTGAAGAGTGAATTTCTCTTCCTAGGGGTAGATTTCTCACTTCCTGTTGTCTCATCCCTGTTTGTAACTATGAGTTGTTTGTAAGACCTATGTCTGTAACTTGGAGAAAGCATGTACATCTAATGTGCTGCAATTTTATATCATGGCCTTGTTTTCACCAAGGGACTCAAGGGAGCTAGAGATCCTTCTTTATAGAGGTCAGGGCTGGATAAATGTTTAAGGGTGCTATTTTCAGCGTGGTCTTTTCCAGACCCGTCCTGCTTTTGGCCTAAAGTAACCTAGGACAATAGAGCCTTGTGAAATAACCCCCAACCTTCACAGAGAGCACAAGGGACACTTTGAGTTCTAAAACTAATAATAATGTGGGGTTGGGATACATTGTGAGTCTATGTTATAAGTTGATATGGTAGCCACATCCCCTTAAAAATTTAGGTCATAAGCCCTTTAACACCAACATAAGGAAAAAACATGAGACATTTTTTAAAAAAATAATATTTAAGCATTACTTTTGATTCAGTATTTTAACCAATGATAATTGCAATAATTTAATATCAAGGAGAAAGAAACACAAGAAATAAGAAACTATAGTGGTTCCACTATTTTGCCTCTATGTAGCCAGCTCTGAGATTTACAAACTGTTCTCTTACCCAGTGACCAGGTAGCCATGTCCAGTTCCTGAAACTGTGCACTTGATGACCTCGAGCAAGTCACACACTCTCAGATCCAAAGAAAAGCAAAGTTGCCTTTCCCAAACAAATCTTGCCCCCAAAAAAAGCCTAGTGAAAGGTTCACCTTATAGTTGCCATTCATTGGAGTTAATTAGAAGGCCACAAGACGAACACAACACAATTAATAGCTGAAAACCAGAATAATATACTTTACTTTAGCAAAGAACTTGATTTCTTGTTCATAAGGAAATTGTTCTCCTTTGCCTCTACTGCCACCATCTGTGTGAGAAAGCAAAAACCAATAAATGTCAAATTGTAGGTCTTTGTACTTTCCACATATTTTAAAATTCAACATCGCCTCTGAACTGTATACTTAGTGTGCCTATTGACTGTTGTATCAAGTTCATATAAATATCTCAATGCTTTTGAAAGCTTCATTCTTAATTTTAGCTAGCCGTGCACTACAAAATAAACTCATTTTGTTCAATATACTTATTTTTCCAAACAATCCTCTTCTACCTCATTTATGCAGTTACATGGAAAAAAATCCTTACAAAAAGAATGTTTTCAAGTGTTAAGAAAGTTCTAAATTTTTTGTAGGTGTAAAAAAAACCTTCTCCAAGTATTTTTTAGAAAACTAACATATTATAAAAGAACGCATTCTATCATTTTAAAATTTAATATATTTTGTTTGTTTGGGGATTTTCCCCCTTCATACTGCCTTGTTGTCCTTTAGTATTTATTGTTGTTTGGACTAACTTCCAAACAATATAGGATGTGGCAATGTGACTCTCACTTGACCAATGGCCTACTGTTAATTGATTCCTTTTGGATTGTCTGTTGGTGTGATGCTTCCCAGTACTGGCCCCTTAACTGGTCTCTTAAACCACTTCTACATTGCCATATAATCCAGATTATCAAAGCAGATAATCCATATTATATGCTTTGAATTTGATTATATGTCTACACTGCCATATAATCTGGATTTTAAATGTCAGTGTAGAAGGGGCCTTAGATGTTGCTACTACAAGATGTCTAGTCCTGGGACAAGACAAGAAACTACACTTTCTCTGTGTTGGAAATTATATTTAAAACCCCATATACTTTAGGAGCTTAACTGTAGATGAAGTGGCTTCCCCTGACTATACTTGCCTAAGCCTTGAGATCTGGTGAAAAAGACTGTGTTAGGCCACTAAGAGCAATGCATTACATCTAAAGATGAGACAGCCTTGAGTATATGGTAACACTAAGATAAATTCTAGCTGTTCATCAAAGCATTTTGAGCCCAATGGTCATGGCTCAGTTCTTTATTGTTGGTATACGGATGTTCTCTTCTTGAGCTTGCTTTTTGGCCCCTAAACTATGTTGAATTTATTTAAATTGTTCAGACCTAATTTTTAAGTTATGGCCATTAGGAAGTATTAATAATGGTAATTTTGTATCTTTAAAACTTCAGCATGGACAGATAGCACAGCCTTCAAAAAGCCATTTACTTATGATAATTGATATCAAAATGTTATAGAAACATGACATATAATAAGTTTTTAAACATTGCTTACCAAACTCCAGAATATACTGATGGGCTTCATCTACATATCGTATAAGCTGCTGAAGAAAACTGTAAGCGAATCGCTTCTCAATGGAAGGTGTATCTAGCTCAAGCTCCTTTAGACCTCTGGAAAAAAAGAATACTAACATTTCCAATGAACTAAGAAGAAACTGAAGAAACTGAAAAAGCAGAATTCATTAACACACTCAAATCAGCAAAAAGTTAGCTAAAATAGTTGCTATTTGCCTACTGACACAATTTTAAATGATTTTCTTTAAAACTACATCATGTAAAGTTTTTTAAAAATGTGTTCCACATATTGTTTTGATTTCTGTTTTTCTTTTCCATATTGTACCATGCCATTTTGGTTCATATGACCTTCTCTCCAAACAGCTATTCTGTTTATGGAAGGTTGGGCTTTAAGAGACGGGAGACATAATTTGTGTAGAATTGAGTACTTATGCTTGAAACAGGTTGTAACTAATTGAAAGTACATATTTTAAAATTGCAACATCCCATTCCCCTGAATATGGTTTGCCAATCTAACTGATGGGTTGTAATTTTTTGTGTTGTACACAGCCATGCTCTGTAACCTAATTTGTAACCAACTGACTCTATGTATGTACTAGGTGTGTGTATATAGTCTGTGTGCATGTGTGCTCAAATTATATTATAGATTGATTATTCGTGCAATTCTCTTATTTTGGTTTTTTGGCACTGCAGTCTTTGATATGCTTATATTATTTTCTATTAACCCACTTTAAAAAAGTTTTGATTGAGGATTGGAACAGTTCTAAATGCTATGTTGACAAGCCTTGACTTTCTATACTTTTCCTTTGCTATCTTCTCATCTGGTCTGAGGGAGACATAGTTTGCTGTTATATCCAAACTAAACTGTTGGGACTTGTTTTCATGTAGGATTGTAAATGATGCTTTGATTATGGTTTGCGGAGCATGCGCAAACAATAGTGTCACAATCTAGGTATAATGGCAAACCCTGGATTGTTGCTATAAATAAGATAAGAAGTTCATTCATGGTTACTCCCCACTCCATTTTATCTCAACTGTGATGTTGGTTAGACAACACATACTACATGTTTGTGATCATGTTTTTCAATCTTACACTTTTTCAAAGTGATTTTTCAATGAATAGAATTTGTTGTGCATATTATCTTCAAAATATATACTCACATGCATACTTTTGAAATATACATATTTTGTGTGCATGGAGGGTGAACTGCTTCACTGACAGCAGAAACTGACTGATTTTGATGGCAAACAGGATTCTGGTTTGTGTTTAGATTCAGGAGTATCAGAATTTGTAAGTGTTCTTTTATCATATTTTAATTTCAAAGATTAAAGAAACAATTATTTTAAAATGTATTACAGTTAAGAACACTTGTGTTAACTTCTCCTGTTTCCTAAACTTGTTTTGGTACCAATTTTAAAAGAAATTAACACCACTTTTTTCATGAGAAAATTACTATTTATCCTTTGACTGTAAACTAGCATTTAATAAAGGCTAAAACTCAAGAAAGTAATAAAAATGAATCCCAGCATTGTTTCAGATTCGCTAAAGCAACTCTGTGTGACAAAGCAGACTATCACTATGGTATTGTTGAAAAAATATTTTTGTTCTGAGATTTGTTTTACATTAAACCACTATTAATACACCTTGAATATTTTACTAGGAGCCACCCCCAAAATACTGTAACACTAGATTACTTACCTGGAGACCATATATCCATTGATTTGCAAAAACTTCAAGATATCTTGAGCTTTCTCTCTATCCTTTGCCTTTTCTTTGGCCGTCAGTGTATCATAGGGAACAAGTAAGGGATGGTTTCCTCCTCCCACTATTGTGAATTAGGAAAATAACAAAATACTAAGAGTAAGTAGCAGTTGTGTAAGATATATTTAGGACATGGGTATCCAGCCTTTTATCTTCCCTGGGCCATGCTGGAAGAAGAAGAAGAATTGTATTGGGCCACACATAAAACACACTAACACTAGCAATAGTTGACGAGCAACAAAAAAAAGATCTGTGCATAATTTCTGTAATATCTGCCTCCACAGATAACCAAAAAGAAGTCCGTGCACAATAATTCTAATTATGTGTCACCCAGTTTGGAGGGTGTTTTAAAATAATCAGGCAGGTCTTCTATCAGGCAGGTCTGAACGGTCTACAATTGCAATATGAATTGCAGATAATAATCTGATACTTGTGGATGTCATAAACTCTGATTATTTCATTGTGATCCATTGCCATCTCCAATATTTGCACTCAAAAACTACACAATCGAGATGCAAAAATAATCATAATAAATCTCAATATTTTAAGTAAGTTTATGATTTTGGGTTGGGTTGGGTTGCAGCCTAAGGCATCCTAGGCCACATTCAGCCTGTGGGCTGGTCAAGTCAGATTTTACCTGAAGGTGAGAACCTGTATTAATTGTGGTATTTCCCATATTTTTCAAGGTGGACAAGGAAATGCCTTTGCATTCCCAATGTCGCAGCCCAGGCACTTACTTGATCCCCTTTTCACCCAAACACCACACAAATGAACAAGAATAGTAATTTTATTTAAAAAATAATATCTAATATAAAAACAGTTTCAAAATACATCCATGAGCTAGATTTCCAGTAACTTAACAAAGAGCAATGACCAACTCTGAACAGGAATTCCAAAAATTATTTTTTTAAAGCAAGAAACTAATCCAAAGTTTGTTGCATTTCAACTAGAATTATATCCAAAATCCTAAAAGCATGAACATGACAATAATCAAAAGGCTTCATACTTGAACTAGATTATCATCTCAAAGGCTTGAAACTTGAAACAAGATTGGTAATCCAAACAGGAGGCATGGAGGAGGAATTTAAACAGAAAAACAAGACACAGACCCAAGAACAGAACTCCTAACTCAGAGTTCCCAGGACAGTAACTTGACGCATGAAAATCCAATGTTGATCTTCCCACCAAACATTGACTCCAATTCCTTAATAATACCCCCATCTTGTTCATGACATAAACCTTTATCACACCTGAATTCCCTTTGTTTATCTTTCAGTCTCTGGAAACACTGGATTTGTCTCTGTTTCACATTATTTCTTCTGATGTGTAAACACTGGGTTATCTGTAACCCTCCTGTCCCCTCCACATTTCTTTCAGAGCCTATCCCTGGCCCACATGAGAATCACTGCCTGTTTCCCTGATAACAATCTACTCAAAATATTCCCATCATCTAAAAAAAAACCCTCTTGCACTTTCCCCACAGAAACACAAGGCTCAACCAGAAAATCCTCGTCCTCATCCTCAGAGACTTCACAGGCCTCAATACCCAAAGTAGTTTTCTACAGCCCAAGCTATGGACAGATCAGACTACTAAAAACTTTTCACACTTTACTTCGCAGAATATTTACCTTTTGCCTCAAGTTCCATTTTCTTTTTCTTTGCCCATATGTTATGATAGTTCTCAGCCATCATCTCAGCCATAGCCTGATGTAAGGAAATGGTATAGTACTTTTTTTTAGAATAACGAATGATACATTATGTTTTACAATTTTAAAAACTATATATTTCTGCAAAAGTTGTTCCAGAAAAAAGTGTATTCTTTTTACATAACCACTTAATACATTAATTTTACAAATCTAAGGTTGAAATATGGTCTCAAACATATATTGGTTTAGGGTTCACATTCACACTGACCACTTAATCCAGGGTGAAACCATCATAGAAGGAAGTAGTTTCACTGTGTTGATTATTACAATGCAAGTCTTGGACCTGGTTCTTTGTGCCAGACGGTATTTACATACAGTATACTGCAGGGGTTGGCTTTGAACCAGTTCCAGGATCTGTAGTATCTGCAACTTCACATTCATGGAGAATGCAAGGGTTTTTTTTAATTCCCATCCTCAATCCCAAATATGCATGTGCTGATCAGGGGAGTGCTTAATGCCTGTACAGAGATTCACATTCTGCGGAGTTGATTTAACCTTGTGATATGGCTTGTACTAGACCACATTAGTGGTCTAGCATTAAGGGCTCTATTTTGGAGCACTCCCTGACTTTGCTTATTCCTGTTTAAAGGTCTTAAAGCATGCTGCAGTGCATGTTTGCAGCATATGTAATATAACCACCATCAAGCTGCCTTCAAGCTGCAGCCCTATGATCTCAGCATGGGTGCCACTAAAGGAAGGAAGTAGAGATGAATCTAAAACCAATTCAACCAATGATATTCTGTCACTACCACAAAGAACCTTCCTTCCCCTCCCACCTGCACTGTCCCAAAATTGGCTTTGGGAGCTTTCATCGCTTTTTGGAACACATTTCGGAAGTGTACAGGGGCCTGTTGAGGCTGTAAGAATGGCTCCCCTCAGTTCTGCTGTTACAAATTATGTTTTGATTCTGGTTCCTGTATAGAAACTACAAAATACTGTGAAAGCACTAAAATAATACAATGAAAGAAAAAGAACAGAGAGAAATTCTATAGATTTGCTGAAACAACAGACGTCATGAATGAAATCTCTTTGTTTATAAGTGTCATTTCTTGCTACCTAAGACAGGGGTTCAATACAGTAGGTGCTTTTCATTATTGTAGCAACAAGAAAAGCCAAACAGAAAACTCAGAATGTGCTTGCAGCCAGTATACTTAAATCAGCGACTTTATCTGATATATTTAAAAACAAAAAAAATGTGGAAAGCATACTATATTTCTAAAACAAAATATTTAAAAGGTAAAGTTTGACACATTTTATTCCATATGTTATATTATTGTCTAATTTCAAATATTTTAATATATATAAAGGGTAGCCACCAAGAGATAAGGAGAGAATTCTGATTATATACTGGGAAAGAAGCAAACACTTCCTTCGTTGTTGCTAATACATTACATATGATATAACTTACATGCAGTTCTCTGGAGAGGGTAACATTACTCATGTCAATTGCACGAGGACTATAGCCATGGACAGTATCTACAGAAACCTGAATAAATATTAATAGATGTTTAAAGGGAAGATGAATGATACAGAAGTTTAGTGTTAGCTTACAAAGGATAAGTATTATATTAATGAACCAGTAGGGAAAGGGGCAATTGACAATATATTCAGTTTACATATATTTTAATATTAAACTGCACAATGCGGCAGATTAATGAAACCATATACTGAAAAGAATGCACTTAGTACAAAATTATCAGTTTTTGTACACTTTGAACTCCATTCTGTCAATTTTCCATTTACTCCAATGAATAATTGACTTGTAGAAGGATTCAAAGTAAAATGACAAACATATGGATTAGAACCAAAAGATAAAACATGCAGGTCCTTAAAATAAAGACCTTACAAATATTTTGAATGCATCCAGCATTAGTTATTTCCATCATAATGACTGTATTAGTAAAGTGAAGATATTTCACTTAAAGTTTACACCTGGTGCCCCTTCAAGAAAGGGTTTACCTTTCACAAAGGGAAAATTGAATACTTAAGCATGAATACTGCAACTGTCTTTCTCATACTCTCCCCTTGCAACTATCTAAATATGAAAAACCAATTTTTGTCAATGATCAGAACTATTTTGTGAAGTACTGAAATAATAATAATAATACACTTCTATTTAAACCTCATGCTCCAACCATTATGTCTCTCATGCAGAGAAATCATTGTTGCATAGTACATATAGAACTAGACATACAATACAGGCATTCCACTACATTGTAATCTGGAAAAAAAAATCAAGATTTCCCCCAAATTTCAGATATCTGTCATGTGGTTCAAAGAATTTTTTTAAAAAAAATCTACTGTTTTTAGACTATTGAGTTGCTTTTTATCACATCTTTTTTGGCAATGAAAAGCAGTAAAAGTAATATATTGTTAATCAGTTAACCTCATTTAGGGAGAAAAAAAATTCCATTAGAAAGAAACATGGAATTCAAACTTAGGTCCAGAAATATAAGAAATTTACATCATTTCTAAACCTAACAACAACACAAATTACCACTTAAATTCTAATTGGGATCAGGGGGGAAATTCACACAAGGCAATGTTTTTGTACTAACTCTCTCTATGCAGGTTAAAAATAGGAAATCTGAAATACATGTAGATAATATGATTACTGTAATGCAAAATTCAGATTGTTACTTGTAATACAGGTTGAGCATCTCTTCTCTGAAATTCCAAAATCTAAAATAGTTAAAATCCAGAATTGTCCATATGACTCATTTGTTTTCTGATGGTTCAATGCCCACAAACTTTGTTTCATGCACAAAATTATGTTTAAAAAGTGTAAAATTACCTTCCAGCTATGTATTTAAGATATATAAAACATAAATGAATGTCTCATTGAGATTGGGGTGCCATCTCCAATAAATCTCAATACAAGTAATCCAAAATCTTTTTAAAAATCCATATAATTTTGGTCCCAAGCATTTGGATAAGGCATACTCAACCTGTACTCAAAAACGCATACAGAAACAGCTTTGATGTTTCGCATCACTGTTTTTAATATGTGAAAATATAACTGCAAACAAATCCTCATGAAGATGGTATGCCAAGTCTTCTGTGCCCTAAATCAATTCTTTCTCATCAATATACATAACCAGAAGCTATAATGGATTGCTGTTCTTTAGAGAAACACAAGAAATACTAGCAACTGGATACAGGATATACCTGACTTGTCTGTGATATCCGACGTGGTCTATTGTACAAAGCCATAGTATCGCCTTCCCTTGTTCTTTCAACCCGCCATCCCCAAGCAAGCATGGTTTTCAGAGATTCTTTGATTGGCCATCTATAAATTTCTTTTTCCTAGGGAAAACACATGTGATTATCCTATTAGTCATCAGCAACTGTTGGAGAAATTGCAGTCTTCAAAATGCCTTACAAGTGGCTCCCAGTAATTCACCAGGATAGCTTTCAGACATTTCATCACAGCAGACTTAACATTCAAGCTTATTGATAAAACAAGACATCACCCAGCAAGTGCATATTGCAGAAGTAGATCTCTGAATGTAGAGATCTAGCTTGATTTATGCACACTCTTTTGAAGCAACTTCAACTACAATCGATGCCACTGATGTAAAACAAAACAAAAAATATGTATTTAGAATTGAAAGTGCAAGGATGGATTTATGATCATCTACATGATATGTGAAGATAATCTCCATCAGGAAGACTACTTTGGAACATACTTTTTATGGGTCTAAGGCCCTGTCTTCTAGTTCTACTCAAGAGAAAAAGAAAGATCTGGGATGTGGTTGTTTCTAATGTTTTCTATTTTTTCGCTCTCTTTGAAGCTCCTGAAAAACTTTCTCACAGGCTGGAAGACGGGATGTAAACTGATGGGAAATTCTCATCCCATAGGAAGAGGTTATTCATTTTGCTTTCCGAATTTTGAATGCATTCTCTCACATGTCTATTCTTGAGAAAAACAAACCTAATTACTTGTTCCAATAACTGAAAACAGAAAGATTACTACAAATGAACATTTGACACGAACTTCTTACCTTTTCTGTTAATAGTTTATATTGTTTCATTAATGGCTGCACTTTTGAAGATTCTGAGTATGTTTCACCATATATCCACCCATTTGCAAACTGACAAAGTTAAAAAAAGGAGGGATAAGTTGATCAGGAATCTTGATGTTATTTGTGCTTTGGATGTTTTCTTTGCATGCTGTCAGTATATTATACCCACCCTTGCAAATACCATTTGTGTTTTGTATACTCTAATCTTTACATTTCCTACAGCAGTTATGATGAAATCCTACATTCTAGTCATTACATTTCATTACATGTAACGTTTAAATACTGCAAGTATGATCTTTTACTTTTACTATTACATCAAGCTTACATGCTATTATAGATTAATAACAAATGTATACTGCTATTCTTTGATAGGCCCACACAACACAATTACATCAGTTTCATACCATTTGAACAGTATGCAATATGATACTGTGATTTGTAATTTAATATGGTAATTGGAACCTTTTACAAGAGACCTCACAACCTCTGAGGATGCCTGCCATAGATGCAAGCAAAACATCAGGAGAAAACGCTTCTAGAACATGGCCATAAAGCACGAAAAACCTACAAAAACCCAGTTTGCAGTTTGGATATACTTTATTATATAAAGAATTGCATTACCCAAACATAAAAGGAAGATATAAGAAGGTTTGGAAGAACTTTGAAATCTGCAGAAATACAATTATTAGAAAAATCCTTAAGGAGAGATTCATCCCTCAAATACTGGCGGATCATAGACTGACCTGTGGAGGTGGGGGCAATACTACATGATTTTATGGTTGGTCCAACTTAAGAGTAAATATTCGTCTATAACATATTTTATCTGAAAGGCTCTGAATCCACTTATGAGTGTGTTAAGCTTACACTGCCCAAGTTATTCTAACTTAAGGAAGGGATGTCAAGATATCCCCGTTACAAAACCAGCCACATCTAACAAAATATATGGTGCCAAAGCCCTGGTTGACAGTTGTAGGTGCCAACCTCACTGTTTATGTATTTTCATTTTTCTAGATTTATCTATCTAACAAACAACATTTTAAAGGACAATCATGCAAATGCTGCCATCCATATATGTAATGAAAAAAATGCAAGTATAAACTAGACATGAGTAAATGACAAAATTGAACTGCTTGTCTGATGAAATTCACAGAAGGTAAAAACATGTTTAAATGTTTTGATTAATGAAATGAAATAATTCTAGTAGTGCAGCATAAACAAGATTCCATGATTTATACTGAAATGAAAAACATGTGTGGGTTGTTAAGCAATTAAGATTACTTTAAAGATGCTTTGACATACAGTATACACACAAAAGAGAGGCATGTGTACACCCCACGGATTACCTTTTCCATGCACCATTTGTCATGGGAATGTTCAGCATATTTGTTAATAAAGTACTCTAGTTTCTCAGGAATTGTAATGCTAGGGGAAAAAATGAGACAAACATTCATCTTATTTATAATACATTCTACATTTTAAACTTTTTTATTTAAAAAGCACTTTTTTATATTGTAATCATTGCATTTATTTGTCAAATTCTAACGTTCATGAATATTTGTATTGCATGAAAGATTTGTATCATACACTAATTGAATGATAACCTCAGGCCCATTCTACACTGCCATATAAAATACAGATTATCTGCTTTGAATTAGATTGCATGACAATGTAGACTCATATAATCCATTTCAAAGTAGATAATGTAGGTTATTTGATTTGATAATCATGGCAGTGTGGAAGTGGCCTTAGAGGGAGGCAATGATGAGCGCTTTAAAAACAAATCTTGCCAAGAAAATCCCATGATAGATTGAACCTAAGATGACCATATACTGAAATAACTTGAGGGCACAAAGCACCAACGGAATGGGTCTACATAGAAAAAAATCATGTAAGAAATGGTTATAGCTGTAAGTAATGGAATATCAAAAATGGTGTTTCCCTTCTGGCCACACTGGATAGAGAGGGCTATTTGTCTACCCTGGTGAAAGTGACCAAGTTCTAGAGGCAGTGCGTAACATATAGGCACCTGCCCCTCTCTGTTCCTGGCATTGGAGCAGTACATGTTGGTTCATCCTCCCACCCTACAGTAATGTACCAAGGGGTTGCTTCAGGGCCGGTTAAGATTTCCCACCCCCTTAACAGGATTTTTTTCACTTATTCTACACTGCTGAGGCTAATGTGTAATTGGCATGAGGTGGAGCCATTGAAATAGGCTGTCATGAAGAACAGGGGGATACAATTTACATCTTGATGTGCACCTAAGGCACCCATTTTGGTGAGGACCAGGAACAGCAATCGCCACCAGCGAGTTCACTCAACCGAGAACAGAAATGGCCTTGGAGCTGTGGGGAAATTCTAATCCTAGAAGTCTCTCAACTTTGGGTATGAATACTCTATGCAGCTTCCCTAACCAGTTGCCCTGGTTACAATTTATGGTGAGTTATGTGGGGAGCTCATGTGTCTCACTCAAGTCAGCTGAGGAGTGGGTCTGAGATGGCCACTGCCTCAGCTTACACGATATCAAGTTCAAACCGCCACTTTTAGCTCATGAAGAAATTTTAAATAGGTAACAATTTAATAAAAGTTGCCCATATTCATCTAAACACAATTGTTTGGTCTCGTTATTTCATTGATGGGTGGGCAATAGGCACAAACTCAGTCTTAATGAATTAATGAAAGCATCCCACAAAATACATTTTAAAGTTGTTATGTTCCATAGAAGGCTGTTTTTCTCTGATGATGGCAGTAACTTCCTTGCCTGTTCTAGATAGCAGTTGGATTATTTCATGGATTCCTTCTCTCTCCAACCCAAGAACACATTTAGCAAACACTTAAAAGATGGTTTGATGACTATTTAGTATAGTAGCTTCCACTGTAACACAAATATTTTAAAGGCACAGAAAAAAGAGAAAATACATATATTTCCAAATTATTTTAACCCTGCTGTTATGTTAGGGTCAAATATGACCCGCTGTGGAAATTGATATTTGTTTATTTATTCATTTTTTGATTTTGAAACTTGTGGTTCCTTGACTTTTCCTAATTTACGGGGTTTATACTAAGGGTACAAAATTTTTTTGTTTCGGTGCTTTACTTTTTGAGATACAGTTTTTTATACACTTGTTATGTTCGGGTCAAAAATGACCCGGTAGCCTTTTATACTAATCTAATACCATATTTTGAGTAAAACAAAGGATTTTTAGTTTATTTTGAGACTACTTATTGCATCTACTATTGTTTATCAAGTTATCTGCATAAATGATAAATGATAAGCCTGTTATTATATCTGATATGTGATTGATATATGATTGCCATGTGTTTTGCTATATGACTGATATGTAATAGCCATTTGTGATCATCTATTTTGTGCTGTTACCTCCCACCTGGAAGGCATTACATCTGACCTATGACTGTATACATGTAGATTGTTATTCCTTATGATATGTATTACTACTGATGTTAGATATATTGTCCCATGCTTTGTATTGGGATGTCCTTCCTTTTACTTTTTGCTACATATTACAGTTTATTGATCTTTTGCTACCCTTGTGAGTAGTTTCTGGTTATTCAGAGTGACTTTTCTTTCTTTGCCTTTGAATAAATAGATTAGCAGAAACCTTTTGGGGAAAAACTGATTTTTTTAATTTTTTCTGATTATTTTTTTTATTATTATTTTTTCAAAATGCTTTTATACTGTTAAAATTTATTTTAGTTTTAAGTTAGTTGTACTAATAGTTACCTGAAGTTGTTGTTGATGTTGTTAACTATGATCACACAAAGTATAATAATGCAACAAGTATTCAAAAAGAACTTTTCAGTGGCTCAAAATAACATCCGGGTCAAAAATGACCCGAACATAACAAGAGTAAGTTTTTCCTGACAGAACACCAGGGTTAAATGATAAGTCTAAATCATGTATATTTACTTTAATCTATTGTTGAAAAACTACTTACTTTGAAGTATCAACAGGTTGTGGATTAAAATTCCCATCTGAATCCATAGAAGCCTGCTTTTCCATCACACCAACATAATTTGATTCCATGTAATCTGGAGGTAAGGCTCCTGCTACTGCACTCAGGCAGGGCAAAGCTAGTTTGAATAGTTCCTGTTCATATTTCTGCAGAGACAAAACAGAATGCATAACAGCTAACAAAAAAACCCTCCAAGTTATCTTATTTTTGCAAGAAAATTACTAATCCTTCATGAAACATGTGATCATCTCCTTCATTTCAGGCCATCCAGGTTATTATATTCAAGACAGTATGTTCTACTTTCATCATTACAAGACCAGGATCTTGCCTTACCTGCAACCTTGCATTTTAAAATTAGGCTGCTTACAGCCAAACTAGACATCAGTTGTGTCTTAACATTTAACTTGTCAGTTTATTAAAAGAAAATAACTTTGCAGAGTTGTGGAGAAGCTGTTCTGATCACAGCAGTCATGGAGAGTTGTTCAGTCTCTTTCCTCCCTTACCCATGATCTCTTTCTCGGCAATTAAACATGAGATACAGTGAAATTTAAAGAAAAAAACAAGCCATTGCTCTGTAGTTTTCTAATACTCAATTCAAGAAAGGACTATCTAGTTTTGACAAAAGGAAAGGAGAAATATCCAATACAAATGAAAAAATAACTGATATGGGGGAAATGCCCATTTTCTCATAGTTCTACAATACTGGTAGAATTAAACAAAGATTCCCTGCTTACTAGGTGTCCCTTTTTGTACTCATTGTGGGGTACATGAAATGTCCTCCTATCTGTGTATAACTACCAATATACTGCCTTGATGACTACTCAACTGTAATGTAATTTTCTCAGACTTGCTAAAGTATCATTTGTTTATCCTCAAAACCTACTGCAAGAAAATGAGTTCCTGACCTCAAACATTCAAAATCTGTTGAGGCTCCTGCCGTAAATGCACATATTCTAAAACAGAATCAGTTAAAATGTGAAGAACATAATATATGCAGAAATACATTGTAATCAATGGAGAAAAGCTGTGTAAATTAGGTAAACTGAAAAATATACACATTATGAGAATCCTTAAAATGTATGTGAATTTCAATGTATGTGAATTACAAACTGTAGGGTTCCAGCCTGATGGGCTTGGGCAGACCCTGGGGGCTTCGGGCCAGGCACCAGTTGACCCGGGGGAGACAGAGGATGATGGGTGGCCTGATGCATTTGACTCTACAGAAGAGAGCCTGCAATGTGATAACACATGGCTGGAGGGTTATGGGACCGTAGATGAGTTTAGTGAAGATTCCATGGAAATAGATTCAGATGAATATGAAAGGCCAGGCGGCCACTAATGAGAAGGAATTCAACAGGAGGGACAGTATCTCGGTTTCTAGGAGAGATTGGTGAAAGGGGGTTTGTTGGATGCACAAGAGTTAGATTCCTATATCAATCTGGCCTGGGAAAGCTCTCGTCAGACTTGAAGCCATGTTTGGCTTGATCATATCTCTCGTTCCTGTCTCCAAGTTCCTGCTAACCGCCGGACTCAAGGGCCACATTTGACCACCAGAGCGGTTGCTTTGCTTTGGAACTTTGTTTTTGGGGATTTTAACCCACTTCGATTATAACTCAAGGACTACATTGAACTCTATTTGGATTGCTTTATTTTAACCTCTTTGGACTATTCTATACCTTTATTCTAAATAAAAGAACATTTATTGCATCTGCCTGTGTCGGTGTGATCTAGAGGGGACTGCCGGGGTCTGAGGTGCAACACAAACCAATAAATAAGGGAAGCATGGAGGAAAAATGAGGTCGTAATTTGGAGAAATTCAGCAAAATATTGAAAGGTAGTCATATTTCTTCTCATTTACAACACACTTCTACTGATATATTAAATTTACTCTTGGATAGCACTCTATACTGCTGAACAAAAATATAATTTTCACTTTTATATACAGGTCCTTCTCAAAAAATTAGCATATAGTGCTAAAGTTCATTGTTTTCCATAATGTAATGATACAAATTAAACTTTCATATATTGCACACCAACTGAAATATTTCAGGTCTTATTTTGTTTTGTACTGATGATTTTGGCATACAGCTCCTAAAAACCCAAAACTACTGTCTCAAAAAATTAGCATATTTGGTTGGATGGAATATGCTAATTTTTTTTAGATATGTATGCCAAAATCATCAGTATTAAAACAAAAAAAGACCTGAAATATTTCAGTTGGTGTGCAATGAATCAAAAATATATGAAAGTTTAATTTTTATCATTACATTATGGAAAATAATGAACTTTAGCACTATATGCTAATTTTTTGAGAAGGACCTGTATTTCTGTGTTATTGGGAAAATAACTTACTTGCACAGAGGAGGAGAAATATCAAAATATGCAGTAAAGTTAATTGTTCATAAAATAGGCTAAATAAATCTAAGCAATGATTTTTAAAAATTTATTTAAAACTTTTATATACCGATCTTCTCAACCTCCGCAGAGGGACTCAGGCCGGTTAATAGCAAGGATTCAATGCCAAATTACAATTTAAAACAACATAAAAACAATAAAAGATTAAAATACAAGTAGATTAAAATATATAAAAAAATACACATAAACCAGATCGCCAAGGTAAAATCATGTCCAATGATCTTTGGATGAGAGTAACTACTTGTAAAATAAACTAAAAAGTTACCTTTTGAGATAAGGCATCAAAAATACCCCAGAATAACTTTCTGGACAAATGAAGTTCTTCTTCTGAAGCAGCACCAAAGTTACCCCAACCTCCTGGTAAGCAGTAATACTTCCAGCATCTTTCATAATGGTTTGTTAACAACTACAAAAGAAAAGGCAATAGATCAGTTTTTGACAGGGCATGGTAACCTTTGTGGGTAACAGCTATGCCAGAACAAAACTGTTAGTACAAGATGCCTCATGGATCTTTGCTGCTTTTACTATACTATAGATCAGCGGTTCCTAACCTTTTTGCGAGTCGTGACCCTATTTTATAGAAGCAATGTGACCCACAACCCCAATACATTAGAAAAAATAGGGTTTTTAACAGGGTTAATAAAAACACATCAAAAATACATTTTGCAGTATAATATAATTCAAAACAATGTTAACTTACAACATATTTAATGCACTTATTGGAATTATAACTAATTAACAAGCTTAAACATTAGTGGTTGAATATTTGTTAATACCAACCTCATGTCATTCTCAACATTTAATCTGTTTCTTGTTTTGGTTTTCAATTGAAAAAGCATTGAAAATACACTATCATGGCGTTATGTAGAAACAAAGGAGAATAAAACTCAAAGAGCAAGCATGGTGACATTTGGATGACATGATTTTTGGTTTTTCCTTTTTAAAATTTTCATAGCTTACCACTGTACAGTGATTTCACAGAAAGACAATTTGGGGTTGTGGCCCGTGGGTTGGAAACTACTGCTATAGATATATAGTAACTTTTTCAAAAACCTGTAAAGTTTCTCAGAATTTGTAAAGGAATTGTCCATGTCTCTTCTAACTGATCACTGGGGAAGCCAATGTTGAATAATCAATAAATTAGGTCTTCTGATTGTCACTCACATACCGAGAAAGCTCATTTACCATTCAAGACCAGGCCTGCACTACCAGTGGTCCTCCAAGTGTGTTGGACTTCAAGTCTCAGAATTCCTGATCATTGTACAAGCTAGCAAGGGCTTCTGGGAATCAGAGGCACAAATGCCTGGAGGGCCACAGGTTGTGCAGGCCTGCTCTAGACTAATACTTCATCTTTCCAGGCACTTCCTTTTTATACTCTGGAGGTTTGGTGAGCAATTAAAACGCTACAACAGAAGCAATTGAAAAAGCATAGTAGTTGGCACAAGGAGTTCAAGTCTGATGATGAATTGCAAAATATAAAATTGCTGCAGATGGAAGCCTCTACTCTGCATCAAACATCATTCAATCAGCAATTGTCTGCAAATCCAAATTATTACCAGTTCACAGACCAGTCGTTAAAACCCTAAACAAACAGCACTAAAGCTTAGCTGGCTTTCATTTTAGCGTAATAGTAAGCTGTTAGGCTGGAACTAAAATAATGTGCATTGAATTAGCCCAACTATTCTAAATTGAGTGTTCTGAAGGTTATACAAGTTGCTACTGACCACATTTTGCAATAATCAGCTGTAAATAGTTTTATAGTTTTTAGTTAAGAGTTTAATTCTTTGGGTTGTTTAAAAGTGTGTTTTTTATATTCTCTGTAAGCCGTCCTAAACCTTTGGGGAAGGACGGCATACAAAACTGAAAAATAAATAAATAAAAATAAATATTTCCTTTACTTGACAGTGCTGATTCTATATCAGAATAATGCTTTCTTCTAAAGCATGAGGGCAAGAAGGACTGGTAAAATATTATGGAAGTGAAAATGAAAGATGGCAATTACCTTAAGAGGCATCTTTGCATGTTCATTTAGCAAAGGAATGTCAAATACTAATCTTCTCAATAAATGTTGCATCATTGAAGGTCTCATTTGACTACAGGTTACCAAAAAAGGAAAGGTGAATAAAGAACAACATAAATATTAATGTCCAAACTGTAGCCACACAAAGCAGGAAACTAGAAACTTTGGATTTGTACTACATTACCTAGTAAAGCAAAATCACACAATCCTTATACAAAGCAATTCTTTGGCAAGTCTAACAAATACCAGTCGTGTGTATAAAGTCCCTTACTGATGCCGTAACAACCACCACACCCCAGCTGAAATGTGTTCTATATCTAGAAAATAGAAAGCAAAAATACTTAAAAGCTTTGCAGCACCTTCCTTCAGAAAGTGCAAGGCATAAAGCACATAATTTCATCTATACCTGCCTATATCATTCATTGCTGCTTCTCCCAATATTTCACTGTCATGAACTGCAGTTTATGGAATGCAGTCTAAAGCTATATATATCCAAATCAGGAGATAACAGTGGTGTATAAACAATCAACCAACTTTGTTAATTCAATGAAGCTTGCTCCCAAGGAGATATTTTGTACACTGTTCTGATCTTCTATTATGATTTCAAAATACATTAGCACATAGGCAGGATATAAGTAATCTTGATGTTTATAACTATCATCATCCCCAATGATTTTTGCACATTTTCCTAATGATGTATTTATTCTTACCCACAAATGGAGAGTAGGCACTCTTCAATAGAGTCCCGCTGAGCTTTGGTAAGAGAACAGCCCTTGGAAAGTCGGTATACAGTGTGTAGCAAGGAATCTATAAGAGAAGCATGGTGTTCTGTGCCAGCAAAAAGAGGAGCACATCTAGTTAATAAAGGCAAAACAGCAGTGCAGAGGTACCGATTGAGAGCCAGGGCCATGTCTGTAGCACTCAGAGCAACCTATAAAATAAATTGTAAATGCTATTCAGACAGGTAGATTTTACTATATACATAGTAACATGGTTATATTCTGTTTCATTTGTTTCAGCAAGGGTAAAGGGTTTTTCCAAAGAATAAAAGGGCATCAGGGTATTCAATAATATGAGATTTATAGATAACTACAGTGTATATTTTTCAAATCCTCAAATGTAACTGATTATTCATTCAGTTCACATCATACTTCTTGTTTCTTCATTTTTATTTTTCATTGCCTGTTACAGAAAGATCAGCTCCTATGCTGCAGCTTGTTATGTGTGTGTTTACTAGCCAATTGGGAATGCCTTTTTAAACATTCGATAAACCCTACAAAACAAACATATATATTCTGGTGTTACAACTAGCATTGAGTTCCCAAGACATCTGAAAATACAACCTTCAGTTTAGAAAAATGTTTTTGAAAAACAAACAGTTTGCCTCCCAGATGCCTCAAATATTTGAAATGAATACCTGATTCTTTCTTTCAAACCTCACAAATATGAATCATAAGCCCTCAGGCACAACCTTTTCAAATAAAAATGCAAATGCATATGCATATATCGTATAAACTAAGCCTACCAGTTATGTGAGCTATAAAAAATTCTGGAACCAAAATGCGTAGGAAGCTCCTGCTAACATAGTTTTGTTTGTTTACTTAATTTCCTTCTCCAAATACAAAAACTATACAGTAATTTAAATACTTATTAAAGCATTTTAAAATACTACCTCAATATATATTACTTAGTTATGAAAAGTTTCACTGAATAAAGGGGTCTTATTTTTTCTTTTTTATATATATATATATATATATATATATATAGAGAGAGAGAGAGAGAGAGAGAGAGAGAGAGAGAGAGAGTCTTCCTTACCTAACAAGCTGGATCAAGAATCTCACTTAATAATCATATTTTTTGTACATTCAAACTATACACAAACTGATCAAAGAGAAAAACTACCGATTGGAAATTATTATTTTTTACCGTATCTAATGAAGCAGCAGCACGAAGATCTGGTAGAAAGCCAACTTCCAGAAGATGTAAAAGAAAATCTTGGTCTTCAATCCCATAGACCCTGTCAAGGAATAATACCATGGCTGCCTTGTGGTCTGGGCAAAACCCCTCTGACATATCAGGTTCCACCACAGTACCATCTGAAGGAAAGAGAAATCAATGATAGAGTTCCTTCATAGATGAAAATTACATCACAGGGTTACTTCTTACCAGAAACAATGAGCACACAAACATACTTCAGATTGTTTTTATGCAAAAAGTTAAGATTATTTTAGTATGTGAAAATTCTATCCAAATTTAATTCAACCCACTCCCGCCTACAGTGTTGTCGTAAAACTACTCCAAGATGGCTGCAGCTCTTGATATCGTACATTCCAAGAGCAAAGGAGGAAGGTTGAACATGTTAATTTCTACTTTCATTACACTGAGAATAAGTAGTCTTAAATTAGTCAAGTTTTATGAAAAATTTAAATGTCAAAAAGAAAAATAGTAAATGTCTTACCTTTTGCTATTGTTGGCATGTGGAAAGGAATGCTAATTACGCCCACCAAATCCTCCAAAGGAATCAAAGATCGCAGAATAGATCGGATTCTAATGGCTTCCCCTTTGCCAGCATGGATTAGCTAACAAAGGAGTAATGAAATTATTTGTTTTTATCATTAGTATTCAAATTCTGACATCAAAAAGTAGTCGCATAAGTCATATCCTAGCATAGCTTTCTCTAATGGTGTGCAAGCCTGTTATTTTTCTCTGCAGTTGTTTAGGTTTTCTTATTTGCTAATTATACATTCATATAAATATATAATTATCATTCACACACACACACATATATGCACACACATGCATATATATAATTAGCAGAGGGAAAAATATATTCATTATGAAACCCTCAAACATTTCTACAGCCAGTTCTGATTTTCATTCTCATGGATATTTTGACATGAACCTAAAAACATTCTACATAATGAATGAAAATTTTCTTTCTGTGATTTTCTTTGCATTTATTCTGATTCATTCCTCTCTTTTTAATCTTCTCATCTAGTCATCATATTTATTGTCTCAATCAGGCAACACGCCATGTCACTGAGACCTCATTGGGCTGTTTTCCCGCTTGTTTTTAATCAATATTTTAGTATCACCTCAAACACAAGGGATCTTCCTAGTCTGCTAATATCTCCCCTCTCTGAGCCAAAAATCCAGGAATGTTTGATTTGGAATTGAGAAAAATATGACATGGGTGTCCTGATTTACAGAATTAGTAAGTAGAGTAAATTTTAATTTTAATAAAGATAATAAAAGAGATGAAGTAACAGAACCTACGTGCATTTCTGGGGCACAGCGTCCTAGGAGATCAATCAAAGCAGCATAAAAAGTCATGATGGCATTTCCTATATGAATAGTATCTTCTTCTTCTTCCACCTCACTTCTGTTTATTTTTTCCAGAAGAACAAAAATACAGGATTCAGAGTGAAATTTGTTAGGTAATGTGACTTGTCAAAACTGACTTCAGTCCCTAACATATACAGTTAAAATAGTTTTCAGTGGAAGCTAGTTACAGTTTGGATTACTAATATATTACAGAACTTTTAGTCCACTTTATAAGTATCACTCCATGCTTCCCTATCTTAGCAAATTTAAACTAAATTTCCAAAAAATTATACATAGCACAATTTAATTTTAGACAAAGCTTAGAAGCATTATTTGAAAGCTAATTTGTGCTTTACCTCCTGCATTAGGTTTCATAACAAATATTATGGACTTCTAAGTGTTTCAGTTCTGCTTTAATCATCCCTTTAAAAGCTCCTTGTTTAAGGGACAATTAAATACGTAAATAGTGTATAAAACTTGATATGAAGAAGGCATCACTTCCATTCTACCTACAGTGTTTTATTGGATCCATTAGTTGGTGAAGGTCCATCTCTTGAAGGGTCTTCTGACATGTCAATGGCTTCCTCCATTGCTGCAAGCAAGCCATTTCCACCTTCTCCTCTCAGTGCTGGTCCAAAGCACTCAGGACGCCGAATGAGTAACCTAACCACCACATTAGCATTCTCTTCAACACTTTCTCCTACAATCATACAGGAAACATTTGTAAAAAGCACGAGCCAGTATTTATTTATTTTTGTAATTACTTACATGGGAGGCATGAGAGACTATGGCTAGAAGAATTATGATGCTATTCCTAGTGGGGCTGAGAGTTTACTCATTTTGAGATATAGCTGAAAACAAGATGTGACTGCTATGGTGGATGAAGAAAAAAAGGAAGAAAAAGCCCAGTATGGATGGATTATAATATGTTTCATTGCACCCCTACCACAAAATAAAGAAGCTAGACAACATGTGTATGGTATAAAGGGGCCAATATTTGAACTATTTATGTAATTTTTTTATTGTAAATACTGCAACCTGCAAAAAAAGTGGGAATTAAATCCACCTAATGGGTATAATCAAGGGCTAGGAGTCAATCCTGAGACTACCTCTACAGACCATACTTGGTCCAGCACCTAAACTCCAAGGACAATCCAAATGATCATGGAACTCGTCCCAGCCATTTTTAATGAAAGACCATCCTAGGAGCACTCCCTTCCAAACTACAGATTTTTTCAAAAGTGAGAAACTCCCATTATAGCCCCTTTTCATCTACTCAAACTATGAACTCCTGAGAGGCTGTTCTAGAAGCTTACTCTTCACCCACATAAAGGAGAACGATGGTGAGTACCAAATCTACTTTAAATTTTTTATCATGCCAGTGACAAATTATTATCATGCCAGTGACACCACCGAATGCCAATTTTTATCATGCCAGTGACACCACCGAATGCCAATTACTACAGCCCAACAATGACAGTATAGGGTAGGCATACATCCCGTATAGACTATTGCAACACTCTCTATGTGGGGTTGCCTCTGAAGACAGTCTGGAAGCTGCAATTAGTTCAACGCTCAGCAGCCAGGCTACTGACAGGAGCGGGGTACAGAGAGCACACAACTCCCTTGTTGCACCAGCTCCACTGGCTGCCAATTAACTTCCAAGCACAATTCAAAGTGCTGGTTTTAACCTACAAAACCCTTTACAATTCTGGCCTAGTTTACCTGTCTGAATGTATTCTCCACTATGGCTGTTAAGATCTTCTGGTGGGGCCCTGCTTTTGGTCCTGCCACTTTCGCAATCGTGTCTGGTGGAAACGAGAGACAGGGCCTTTTCTGTGGTGGCCCCTTGACTACAGAACTCTCTACCAATTAATATCAGATCTGCCCCCTCCCTCCTGACCTTCAGGAGGCTAGTGAAAACCTGGCTATGGAATGAAGCATTCCCAGAATAATGGCTGAGACTGGCTACAGAGCAAGTTATCGACCACATGCGAACTTAGTTGGATATGATTTATGTTGGCAATTTGGCTTATATGTATTTTATTCTATTTGTATTTTAATATTTTGTTGTTCTATGTTGTTTTAGATTGCATTATTGCATTGAATCCTTGCTGTGAGCCGTTCTGAGCCCCTCTACGGAGGTAGAGAAGATCGAGATATAAAAGTTTTAAATAAAAATAATAATTAATAAATTTCCCAAAATTTCAGTTTCTTATCATTTATGGTCTGAATATTCATGTACAGAAAATAAAACTGAAGACTTGTAGTTCATTAACTCTGATTTTGAAATACAGCTATAATTATTTGAAAAGAAGCAATGATGTGTAAAATGTATTGCCTCATGCAGTACCATTGCAAAAAACAGCAAACCGAAGAAAATCCAGATATCGTTCTCCTTCAACGGGATTCCATCCAATATCCGGATAGCCTTTAGAGATCAGCAAAGGACAGCTCTGCAAACCACATCCAGCCAAGTAGCGGACTACCTAAGACCATGGTAAAAAAAATTTAAAAGAAGAATTTACTGCAAAAAAAAGTCCAAACCAGACTTCCGTTATAGAATTTCTTCATTTTTGTTCTGTCTTGTAAAAAAAAATTAATTACCATCTGGACCAATGTGAAAAGTCAGTACCACAACATTATCTTTAAACTTATTTACATATGACTGTTTCCTCTAAAAACAGGTGTCCTCTAAAAAAGAAAAACCTCAGTGATGCAGCATGTGTTCAAAGAAACCTAGGGTGGATTTATTTATTTACTTACTGTATTTGTATACCGCCCTTCTCAGCCCTCAGGTGACTCAGGGAGGTTGCATCTAAATCAGCTATAGGCAGCTTTCTCCTGCCGAGAGGAGGATCCTTCAGTCACACATGGAAACCCTTCTCCTTCCCTCCTCATACCAACTGCCCTTAGGGCCCCCCCCCCCCACTTCTCAGTCAGGTCAGCAATGCAGCCCCCATCTTTAAAAGTTTGCCCATGCCTGATCTAAACTGTAGAATGCATTCAGTTAGACATTACTTTAACTGCCATGGCTCAATGCGACAGAATCCTGGGAGTTGTAGTTTGGTGAAGCACTAGCATTATGTCAAAAAATGCTAAAGACCTTGTAAAATTACAACTCCCATGACTCCACAGCATTGAACCATGATAATTAAGTGGTACACTATAATCCAATGAAGCTGCCTTACATGGAGACATTATCCTTCACATAGAATGCAAACTGCTGTTACTCTATATTTAAATATGTATATACATTCTTACTAAGGTAACCATGATACAAATGTGTAAATCCACATCAACGATCCAGAAAAGGACATACCTTTTCTAAATCAGGCTCTCTCAAAGCTAGTGCAAGTTCATTGTTGTCCATAACAGAAGCTGCTGCAACATCTAAAGGTGTTGATCCACGCATAGAAGGGGATGCTGTTAAAACAATATTTCAAAAAGTTTAATTTATTCACAATATGATTCTATACATAACATTATAGATCACTAAATTTAATTTTCAGAAATATTCTTCATGTTGGAACATTTTCTTAGACATTCGTTGATTCAGTACTATTATACCAACACTGTAATGATATTATTTAGTAATATTACACTATAAACAAAACCCTATACATATTTTTGGATAGTCCTATTCAGGAGACATAAAAATCCCAGTATACATAAACTTTTATTGGATTAATAATACTGTCTGTGGTGTTCAAAAGTGTCAGATACAATTATATAGTTGGCCCTCCACTTTTATGGGTTTCATTGTCACAAATTTAATTATTTCATCATCTCCCTAGGGAGAACGTTGTCCAAACAACAAAGTGGTAGAATAAGTTCTGTTAAGACTTACCAAGACCAACACTGCTGTTTTCCAAAAGATAACTAAGATGGTCAAACATAGCCTTTTGATTTTGTCTACTAATGCGGCAAAAGTAGCAGAGAAAGCGACAGCAATTGGCCACCATCTTAGGGAAGGTGATTTCCTATATAAAGAATGCTATGTTAGAAACATGGAAGGTTATATATAAAGCCACTGCTCTTTTATCATTTTCTATGATTTTTTGCACATTAAAATGGACTCTGAAAGAAATACATTTTATATTAACAGTTAACATACCAAAATACAGCTAATCCACCAGTAACTTCTGCACATCTCAGAATGGTATGGAGAAACACCCAGTAATCTTTCTTGGCTTCTCTTCTTACCCATCCACTCATTTCTAATTTTCTATGAAACCCCCTTTTCCCACATAAAGCAGAATACCACAAACTTCCTATCCCTGCTTTTCATTGCATCCTGTTCCAGTTTTTTCTGTTGTGGTTCATACTGCTCACAATTGCCATTACTCATCATAGGGCCCATCTAATCTGCCATATAATCCAGTTTCTAAATGCAGATTAAATTGGATTATATAGTGGTGTAGACTCAGTTTAAATCAGATAATCTACATTCAGAAATTGGTCAGTGTAGATGGGGCCTGAAATTCCTCCAAGGATAGCAAACGGAGTAAAGGACTAGGAGAGATGTAACTATTCCCCTCCCATATAAATTTCAGAAAAAAATGTGCTCAATACTATATTACATTTTGTTGTGGAAAAGGTTCCTCCAAAAATATCTAACAGTCAGAGATTCTATTTACTAATAAGGGCATGAAAGAAAATGAAATAAAGATTTAGATCCATCTTTCTTTCCTTGACTATCTACAAGGACTTACTAAAGCACCTGCAATAATAGATGATTTAATGCTAAGTTACGTACCAAAATTTTAAACTTTAATTGCACTAAATAGGATTTTCCTATTCAATGAGAGTTATGTAGCTAATTATGTTGAACATTGCAAACAGTATCTGAAGTGTCTTCTAGCACATTACCTTTGACTCTCCTCCTCCAAGAACATTCACCATTACTTCCATTACAGTTTCATGCATCCCCAGTGCCCTCATAAGATTAGGATGTTGGTAAAAAACTTTGTTGTTCATGATATCCCTATGTTAAAAACAAAAATAAAACAAAGTATTTGTACATTTGTTTTGGAATGACAGGCAGTCCCTGCCTTACGAACATATGACTTACAAATGACTTATAGTTCAGAATGGGTGTGAGAAAACAAGAAACGAGAAAAATCTACCCCTCAGAAGGGAATTTCACTTCTGGAAGAGTCATTATGGGGAAACTTTCTAAAACAAGCCATTTTTTTTCAAAATCCAATTATCCCAGGGACAGGAAGTGAGGTGAAATCTTCTGAACAGGGGCACAGACAGCAAAACAAGCACCACATGGGTGTTAACCTTTCCCTATGTTATCCAAAGCTATATATAGAGGGGGGGGGGGAGTTGGATGAAGTTACACTTTTAAAATGTACCTGTTCAGACTTACATACAAGTTCAACTTAAGAACAAACCTACAGGACCTATCTTGTTCGTAACTTGGGGACTGCCTGTAGTACTTATAAACATTTCACTTCCGTTTCCTGGCAAGCTACAGGGATGGGGAAAACATGGGCAATGCTGTTAAGTAGCAGATTAACTACTAGACCATGCACTTCCAACTTTAAAGACAGGCAGCCATCTGAAGCTGCCAGATATGCTAGCCTGCAAGATAAGGAAATATCTGCATAAGTGACGGAACAAACAAATCATGCTAATGAAGGAACGGTGTTAGCCCCATCCTTTTCTATCAGTATAACTGATTTATGCTAAAATTTGTGAATGTCTTCATTAACAGAGTAAGTACAAATTTAGACTTAACATAAACAAACATGGAAGAAAATAAAAAGGGCAAACTCATCCAATGCTACTTCTGATACATAGTTGCATTATCTAATTTATAAGAAGCTAACATTTTGGGTGAAATTTGCCTATAAACTACATATTGTTTTCTTCACTTTAAACCTTCACTTTACAGAAGTTGTGATTGATAAAAGCAATTCTGAAGATAATGCCTCACTTCAGATTGTACTCATTCATTCTCTAGTTTTGTAAACTCTCATAGTATTCAACTTTAGCAATGAGACACATGAACTCAATATCTACTCTAAAAGAGTCAGTTTACAGTCAAATTATTTAATAGTATAAGGGGTAGGTAAGAAATACTTTACCCTAATCCACGAATCATAAGTTTCTCTTCCTCCTTGCCCATTCTAACACTGAGGAGAGAACGGATCTGCCCAAGTGATGCTAGTAAGTTGATAGTATCTTCCACAGATACTCCATTAATGGTGTATGTCTTTGGCAAGGCTTGGACTAGGCCACCAACTCCATCATACTGGCGATGTAATAAAACAAACATGGCCCTCACCAATTCTGGGTCTTCTATTACTGATTCTTGAGCCCAACGTACCATGGTCTCTGATATCAATTGCTGGAGAGTCGCTAAATGTAGAAAGCATTAGGAAAATATACAACAAAACTATTTTCAATATGTGATAACATCAAGTAAATCTATTATGTTGGTTCAATTTAAAAATTGAGAAAGATTTTTTTCTTAGTTAAGGAAGGTACTAAATAAAATATTTCCAATTACATAACATTATCCTGAGGGCAAAGAAGAATTTCAGACTGTATACCGTATTTTTCGCACCATAAGACGCAGTTTTTTTCCTCCCAAAGTGGGATGAAAAATCAGCTGCGTCTTATGGAGCGAAGATGCAGGCAGGGGGGGGGGAGGCGCTGGAGCAGGGGGCGGCGATATACTCACCCTGTCGCGCCTCCGCTCTTCTCTGGTCCGTTGAGGCGGCGGAGGGACGCTGGTTCGCTCCCCCTCTTGCTCCTTTTCCCTCCCTCCACCCTTTCCTCGAGGGAGGAAAGGGTGGGGGGGGGGAAAGAGGCAGCAAGAGGAGGAACGAAGGAGCATCGCCCCAGAGGGCTTTGGTGCGATGCTCCTCCATTCATCCTCTTGCTGCCTCTTCCCCCCCCCCACCCTTTCCTCCCTCGAGGAAAGGGTGGGGGGGAAAGAGGCAGCAAGAGGAGGAACGGAGCATCGCCCCAGAGGGCTCTGGCGCGATGCTCCTTCATTCCTCCTCTTGCTCCTTCTCCCCCTTTCCTCGAGGGAAGAAAGGGCTCTGATAAAACGCACCTGCTGATAAGACTTACCTAGATTTTAGAGGGGAGCGAAAATATTTTTTTCTATTTTCCCCCTCTAAAATCTAGGTGCGTCTTATCAGCAGGTGCGTCTTATGGTGCGAAAAATACGGTAAATATTATTCTCAACCTCCCCTATTAAAGCATACTTGAGTACACATGTCAAAATTTCACCTGCTAAATATGTCTAAAACCCTGAATAGATTTTAGTTTAAGAAAGATCAAATTAACTATCCATTTGTTCCCACAGTGGCCCAGGCATGGCTTCTCTCCACCTCCTCCCTGGCGTGGCGTCGCCAGGCAGGAAGAAGGAGGCGGAGAGAAGCTGCGCCACCACCCCTCCTCCCTTGCGTGTCGTGACGACGCAAGGGAGGGCCGGCGGCGCGGCTCTCTCTGCCTCCCTGGCTTGGTGTCGCCAGGCAGGGAGGAGGAGGCAGAGAGAAGCCGCGCCACCGGCCCTCCTCCCTTGCGTCGTCACGCCACGCAAGGGAGGGGCAGTGGCGCGGCTTCTCCCCGCCCCTCCCTGCTCCCCTGCTCCGCCCCTTCCCGCCCCGCCCCTGCCTCCTCGCCGGCGCGAGGAGGAGGAAGAAATGCCCCACCCCCGGAGCCAATGCGGGGCCTCCCCACGGCTGCTCCTCCCTCCCTCAGCCACCATGCTGGCCTGAGAAGCGGCCGAAATCGCCCTTTTCAGGCCGGCTTTAGGAGGGAGGGAGGATCGGCTCCGCGCCGGCGAGGAGGCGGGGGCGGAGCCGGAGGTGAGGAGGGGCGGAGTCAAGGGCGGAGCCAATCCTCCCTCCCTCCTAAAGCAGAGCCGAGGGGAGCAGAGCAAAGAAAGGGGGCAGCCGCACATGTGCCCTTTTTTTAAAAAATTGATATTTTTTTGAATTTTTGGGGGGGATTTTTTTTAAAAAATTGGGGGTCCGGATCTGCTGTCCCCCCAAAAGTGCCACCCGAGGCCATGGCCTAGGGTGGCCTTATGGGTAATCTGGGCCTGCAGTGGCCATCAAAAAGTACAAATAAACCCTTAAGTACAAGATGTTTGCAACAACATCGTCATGCTAATAGTTTGAGCCACAAGATGCTTTTTTATACGTTGACTGTGTCAAAGACATGACACTGTTCCCTGTGTTTTCAATACTGACATGAAGATCCCAGGGAGATCATCTGGAGTTTTGGGGAATTGATTCAGTGTTGTTGTTATGTTTATCATATTTATTTTTATCTCAATTTTCCTCTCCACAAAGGAGGCTCAAAGCATCGAAGTATGCTGACAATACCTAATTTAATCTTGTTTAAAACTAACACTAAAATGGGTATAGAAGTCTTGGATGTAGATCTATTAATAGTGGACTGGACATGAGTAAATAAATAAAGGCTCAATTCATCTAAGACAGAAGTACTGTTGGACAGTAAAAAAACTGACGAAAGGATCATACTGCAAATTCTTATGAATAGTTTTCCATTCTATCGTACATATCAGGATCATAATTTGAGGATATTCCTGGACCCAGTATTATACTCCTGGTAGGCCAGGTAGCTGCTATGGCTGGGTGTGCCCTTGTCCAATTTCACTTTGGTTAGCCGGTTGCATCCTTTCCTATAATATCTAATTATATCCCAATTAGACCACTGCAATGTACTTTATGGGATGTGAATGTCACAATTAGTGTAAAACGCAGTGGTCAGAGTGCCAGGTATGCCTTTTAGAATGCAGTCTTACAAGAATTGCATTGGCTTTCAATCTATTTTCCAAGTTCAATTCAAGGTGATGGTCTTCACTCACAAAGCTCTGTAACAGTTTGGGACAAAAATATCTGAAAGACCTTCTGCTCCCATGTAATCCTGTCTGAAATCCAAGAGCATCTATAGAAGTCCAGTTATATGTCACTATAAGGCAAGGATGGTGATCTACATGGTAGCAATTTCTATATAGCAGCAACTTGACCATAGAACTTCATCCCAAGGGAGGTCAGGCTGGCTGAATCCTTTTTGAAATTCCAGTCAGTAGTAAAGATTGTGCTATTTCACTTAGCCCTTGGCTGTTAGAATTTAAATCAAAGATGGTGGCTGTTTTTAATTGTTTGGATTTATATACTGTACGTTTTTTAAAAAGAAAAAATGGTGATATTTTTTTCAAATTGTGGCGAGTATAAGATTGTGTACTAAAACATGAACTTCAGTGGTGTTAACTTATGTAATGATGTGTGTTTTTATTGCAATCTCTTCATTTTATTTTACTTACATGGTTTCATAGAATCATCATCAACTTGTTTCTCTGCTTGCTTCTTTTTCAAGTGTATGATTCTTTCCACAAGATAGAGTAGTCGACCTGTAATTGTTAAATCACTATTTCCATCCAGGAATCCATCTTCATCTAGCTGAATTCCTAGCAACAAATATATATATTTATTAGAATCAAAAAATAGAAAGTCAAAGGGAGTTTGCCAATACTCACTTCCAGAAATGATTACAAAGACATGGGGGGGGGGGGGAGAATAAATATTGGCAGGTATTATTTCTGGGCTTTCTTGTTCTGATTGGCCATTCCCAAAAGTAAGTGAAGCACTACCATAGTTTTATATGACAACATCTTGCATTTAGAAAACAAAAAAGAGCAAGACCAAGCATGCAGGGGTAGGTACCGGGTCAGCCCAAAATCAAAATGGGGTTTCAAAATTTAATAGTGCATTTATTTTTTGTTTTTAATTTATAACACCATTGCATGAGATACCATGTGTACGTGTGTGTGTGTATGAAATAAATTTACATGATGTGTGAAAAGAAATGGTTGTTTACCTGTAACCGTGTTTCTTTAAGTGGTCATCTGTGAAATTTGCACTGATGGTACTTCCTGCTCCTGTGGAATCTTCTAGAAAGCTTTAAATATTCTGGCTGCAGCCCCACCCACCCTCCCCAGGAGGGATATAACCAGTGGGGGGACTGTAACCTCAGTTCCTGTGCCAAAGCAGCAGCAACGGAACCAAGACATGACACAAAGCGCGGAGGATAGGCAGGGATATGTGAATTTCATAGATGACCACTCAAAGAAACACAGTTACAGGTAAGCAACCATTTCTTTTTCTTCATGGTCTCTTCGAAAATCGCGCTGATGTTAGACAAGCGAGCTACTGACCTTGGATGACAAGAGTCATGCCACCAAAGATAGAAGAATCACTCTGCCAAAGGCCGCATGTTTCTTGGAAATAGCGTTCAGTTTGTAATGCATAACAAAGGTAAGTGGGAAAGACCAAATGGCTGCCCAACACACCTCTTCCAGTGGAACACCCTAAAAGAAGTCGGTAGATGCGGTGACAGCTCTTGTGGAATGGTCTTTAGGCTGTGCAGTTAAGTCCTTGCCAGTCAGTTGGTAAGACAGGCATATGGCCAACACAATCCATAAAGATATTCTTAGGGAAGGCACCTAGTATCTTCTCGGTATTTCAAAAATAGCCTGGGTGACTTTCTTATGCCGGCTGTCCTCTGGATGGAAAACATCAGAGCTCTTTGCACATCAAGGAGGTGTAATGACCATTCTTGTGGTGTTGTTGGTTTCTGAAAGGAGGTCAGAAAAACTATGTCCGGCAACTTATGAAAAGTAAATGTCACCTTGGGGGGGGGGGGAGCAATGTCCATGTGCAAGACAGTCTTGAGGGATTAACACACAACTCCCTAATGGCATAGAGCCAAGCTTTGGTGCAGTGTTCCCTGGAATTCTCTGGCAAGGCTGTAGAGGGAGGGAAAACTGGCAGAAATGTGAGGTTTGGCTGCTCCGGAACCTCCAGAGGCTGCCCCAGCTGTTGTGAGGGGAAATGCTACCTTAATGACGGTGAGGAGGCCAAAGTGTTAAGAGGGAGTGAACAGCTATGCCTGAGCCTTTAGAAATTTTCTTAGATTGTTTTTAGAACTATTGCAATGTGTCTGTGTTCTGTGTGTATTTGATATGGCTTTCGGCTAATCAATAAAATTCTGATCTGATCTATGCCTCAAGCAGCATCTCCAAAGGCAGATGGTACTCACTGCTCTCATTCAGCAGCAGCAGAGGCGCGGGAAGGAACACCACTGTTGTGCCAGAGGCAGGAGAGGCATTACCTGTGGCAAGGGAGGAGACTGTGCAGTAGTTTTTGGGTGGTTTTTTTCCCCTTGTTTCATTAGGGAAGCCTAGGGAGGACTTCAGTTTATTTGCTGAGGAGGGTAGCAGGCTAGATGATGAGGCAGCTGCCCCAAAAGGTAAATAAGTTTGCCCAGAGGCAGTTGACTCAGACACCTAAAATTTCCTGGATGGAGTAGAGGGAACCAGTGTTTTCTCTCACACCTTGCAAACTTGGGGGGCATCAAGTCCCTCCCCCAAACACAAGAGGCACATTTCATTCTTGTCTCCCTCCTGCAACTCCCCCCCCCCCCCAAGAATAATAAAGTTTAATTAAAGGAGTAGTTATTTAGAATAGTCAGTACAGTCCATGTCAAATTTATGGAGGGAAGGGGACAAGCAGTAGTCAACCAATCCAATTTAAAGACCCAGAAGACAAAACCAAAGTAAAAAAAACCCAGTCCAATTCAAATTAACTATGAGAAAGAAACCCCACAAAGTAACCTCACAGTTTGAGACACAAGGTAAGTTGCTGAGAAATTCCAAGTTGCTGTGATGTCAGCGGATCACAGGAACTGAGACTGTATATAGCCCCTCCCACTGGTTATATGCCTCCTGGGGAGGGTGAGCAGGGTTGCAGCGAAGACTTAAAGCTTCCTAGTAGATTCTGAAGCTCACTACACAGGCGCAAGAAAGTACCATCAGTGCGATTTTCACAGAGACCATGAAGAAGAAATCAAATTGCATAAATTGTATCCCATACTATAGCATCATATACAGTATATATGGAATCTCTTTGGGATTTTTGACACATCCTGCAGAAGGAGGAAAAGTGCTGCAACAACAATGAATCCTGTCATTTGCCCTTTCATTTTTCAAACAAACAAGCTATGGTTTTGTGTCAGAACAACTATTCCAAAACAAATCCCATGGGATATTTTTAATGCTGCTATCCTGTCATGACTTCCAGTTACTGTATATACATTTTAGTCAAAAGAATAGCCCCAAACAACTTAAGAAGACTTATGCATGAGACAATTTGTGTGGTACACTTTAACTCGTATCTAAAAAGGATTTTTCTGCATAAGCGTAGCAAAAGGCAACACCTTAGTCCATTCCTGGAGGACTAAAAGACACAACAAATCCCTCTACTATTTATGACACTACTATGACACTACTTCTGACTTTTTAAAGTATCTGGTGGGAAAATGTTGGCAGCACACTGCTTTTCCCACTCCACAGAATGATTCTCTATTATCCACAGGTCACATCCTTTTAGCACAGGATTTTCCATTGAACATTTTCTTAGAAGGCCTGTATGTTAGTCAACACAGGAGCACTAGACTGAAACTGAAATAAGTGGCTAAGGACTGACATACTGATGCCCCCATATGTTGTATCTGATGTTCTGCAATACTCATAATGCCATCTCAAAATGTTATTAATGTGTTTATATGTTTCCTGACAATTAATTCATTCTACGTGGTTAATAATAATGATCTCAATTATTTTATTTTATCAAATAAAAAGTGTTATATCTATTGCATAATAAGCCTTGATTTATTTGTTGTGATTGTTTTCTTTTAGCTTTCAGTGGGAAATGGGAGAAAAGAATACACAATGACAAATTACCACAATGTGCCATCAAATCTTCATGAAAATCCAGGAGATGATCCCTTATTTCTTCAGGACAAGGACAATCATTTTTGTCATCTTTAAAATTCAGCAGCATATTAATCTTCAAAAGAAACAAAAAATGATGAATTTATTTTAAATAATGTTAACAGGCTGATTAATAAGTTATGAGAAAATATTTCATGACAATCATACTATGTTCTTATAGTAATGATTGACCATTTAAAAGGTTTTATAATTACTTTTGATTGATGTGCTGACATATGCAGAACTGAATTGGCTACATTTATTGCATTCTTCAAATAATTATAGTGCTGTTGGATAGAAATGCAGCAACAGGCCCTCCACCTGCAGGCTTTGCTGTGCAAAAACCAGATGATCACAACAACTGTTATCAGTAACTACCGCCACTAAATCTTAAAGTGTAAAGCTAGCTCTTACCCATGTCAATTAGACAATCAAAACTTTTTTAACCATTCCCTCAAATAAATATTTGACCAGATACATTCATAGAAGAAAAGGATAAAATGAAGTGTTATTTGTTTTTTCTTTTTATGGTCCTGGTTTGCAAATTGGCTTTTGATTACAGCATATTTGAAACTGAGGCTTATTCTCAATACAGAAAACTGCTTCTGTTTCAGCCAAGGGTTTTGAGTGCAAACAATCCCAGTGCCACCTTAAGGAAGTGGAAGAGGCTTGGGTGCAAACAACCCCGCTGCCACCTTAAGAAAGGTGCTTCTGTTTCAGTCCACAAGGTTTTAAGGTAGTGCTGTCTTAAAGGATGCCTGTTTTTAAAAGTGTGCTGGCATTCTTGAAATGGGAGGAGTCATCACCTGCCCATGTGAGGGAATTAAACAGATGGCTGATGGCTGCATTAGAAGCTGGAGGAGGCGATCTCAGTGTGATGAGAGGGAGTAAATTATTCATCTTCATTAAAGAGAGAACCCCATGAAACTACATCCTTTCCCCCACTTTTCTCCAGCTCGTGATGAAATCCCTAGTTTTCTATTATTATTACTACAACTACAAGAATAAGTATTCCGAAATATAATTGAAAATTATTTTTAAAATGTCTAGTAAAGAATAATTGTTACTCAAAAGCACCATTGTTAGTATTTAACTACTAAAATAACACATTTTAAAAATATTTTTAACAAAATAGGTGTAACACTTTGATTATCAGGAATTATTTCCAACCATACATATAGGCTTTCACAATGAAAGGAAAAGCCAGAATTCCATCTGAAATGAATCCAGAACTCCTGAGATCAATAAAATGTTTGTAGAATTTGTCTAAATAAAGCAGTGTGTTCAACTAAAAAGTAGTCAGAAAGCCAAAATTAATGAGAAAAATACCTTAAAAAATACAATTTCAAAATCGCATTGAGTAACATAACAAAAATTACCAACTGCTATCATTATTCCAGCTTGATAAGCTTTGTTACAATATTAGCAAGACAAACCAAAGGATACAACCTGTTGCAGTGCCCAATATTTTTTCCTCTTTTTTATTTTTTAAAGGTACTTTTTTTGTATTTGAATTTTTATACGTAACCATAATTACCATTTTTTCCTTTTTCATTCTTTTCCTCCCCCCCTCTTTTAAAGATATTATTTATTCCAATACTCTAATACTAAATCTTAGTTATTAATGCTTTCAAATGCTTTCCCCTTGCAAAAACACTATGATAGGTATTTGTACATTCAAATAAGGAACAATATAGTTTCAAACACACATATAGGGCAAGACAAGTATCTTAATATGTGGTATGATCCAGAAAACACTGTATTATTAAAACTGTTATCTGTTTCAAAGTATACCTGTTCCTGTGGTGGAGAACGAAATTCTTTTGTTTTCTTGGCTGTCAGTGCGGCAGACATATTTAATGCTTGCATAACTTCATTGTATCGAAAACGCTGATTGTCCTGAAGTTTTGCTACAAAGTCATCTGAAAATGCTACAATGGCTTCTATCCGATGGCGGATCTGACAGTCACAAAGGTACTGAAGTAAATGACACATCTGAAAAGTCATGGACAAAGAAAGTGTTTATAGCACAGATAATGTAACTCATATGTAACTATTTCTTTTTTAAAACAAATTTACATCTGTAAATTAAAGCCAGAGACAACATTTTTCCCTTTCAATATTAGTAAAATATATAACTACGATGGATGGTTTCCTGTGCTGGATTTCCACACGCACAGATATAAGCATAAATGTGGGGGAAACCAACTGGAATATATTTCCAGCACTTGTAACAATGTCAGGGAAGGGAAATAAAATCCTTATTCTTTTCTTAATAACCACACATAAATTTGTTCTTGTCACCTTTCTGTCTCAGTATTCTATTGTCTCCTATCTTGAGTAATGAAAAAATTCACCCCCTAACCTTCCTTTCCCTCAAATTAAAAAAAGTTTCAATTTTGAAAGTTTATTATTCATAAGATTTCTTTTTCCACTTATAGCTGTCACCTAATTTCTCCTCTTAAGCAATTAATGCAATGCCAAATATTCATAGCTATTTTCACTAGAGCTAGGTTTTAAAAAGCAATGAACATCCAGACTTTAATCTGGAAATTAAAATTAATACAGAAAGTAACACTGAATTCCAACAGAATCCCTAATAATAGAAATATTATTCTCTACAGAGAAAGTTCTGTATTCTACACAGAATTTCTTGCTCTCAGTGTGATACAAATATATATGACTTTTGTGCAGAATAAGTCCAGAACTTTAAATAAGCTTCAAAAATGGTGGCTGCAGTGGGACAAAAATGGATAGAAGACAGTGATTAATTACATCCCTAAACAGCTGTAGTCACATACAGTATGACCCCCATATTAAAATGAAGATATTCCAAGATCCCTTAATGGTTACCTGAAACTATGGCTTGTCGCGAACCCTATTATTTTGACTCTACTTGGGCTGGAAGCATACCTAGAGGGGGTCGAAGTGTTGGTCAATGAAACCATGGAAATTAAATCTGTGGATAAAGGACCCATAATGTATATTTACACATGACTTGACACAGCATGATTTGAATGGGGAAGGACATTAAGCTATGTAACCCCATTGTGAGATAACTGGAGAGGCTTCAGACTGGAAACATTTTCCATTACAGAAGAAGATGCAAAAATGTTAGAGGTGAAAACTTAGTAAATTTAGGTTGTCAAGATGGATTCGCCTTTATTCTCTCACCTTTCACCTAGCTCTGTGTAGGTCACATCCCCCATTGGAACTGCTTGGTAGCCATGAAGAATGATGACTAACTGACATATAGAATGGCTACAACTTCCAATTTAACGCTTATCTATCTGAGTTTGCTATATAACTTGTCAATTCTTTTTAATACATAAATTGAAAAATAGAAAACAGGAAACAGGAAAAAACATCAGAAAATGTTATTTGAATAAATGTACCTGTAATTTCACAGGCTCAGGAAGTTTCATTTGAAGAAGTCCTTCTGCTGGGACCATCTCTCCTCCTTCTGAATTTAATCCCGCTGTGATTGGTTCTTTCACTAGTATTCTAGTCTCATTTTCATGGCCTGCATCTTCCTTAAAGACACTAGGTTCAATCAGCTGCAAAATATGCTTCAGATCTGCGTTATGGAAAATTCCCATTATAAGTAGAGTATAAAAAAGCTTGATCAAAGGAACAAACAGGAACTCTGTGGTGCCACCGACTGGATCTCGGACATGAAGGCTTCCCTCTTGAACTGCCTCTGTGAGCATCTCTATTGTTTTGGCCTTTAAAATTTCCAAAGGAAATTCAGGACTATACTGGTAGCATTCATTGTTAATTCTTACAAAACTAGGAGAGGAAAACTGTATTCTGGGCCGCAGAGAAGTGCTGAGTCCAATGCCAGGCAGACCATGTTTTTTGTTTTCATCAGGAAACAAAGTAATGCTTTTCGTTTCATCCGTCATTGGAACAATAAATTCATTGTTCATCATAAGCCTTGCCGTCGCATAAGTATTAAGGTGAATGTCAATAAGAAGATCATAAAAGCCTGTACGCAATAAGCCTGGCATATACTTGTTCTCAATTGCATACAGAAGCTGAGATTCATCAACATGGCTGCACATGGCATGAGCAACTCGGTTGTTACCAAGAGCACAGACAGCTGAGTACAACCGAAGAGTGTGGTAGTGAAACCTCAATAATTCTTCTTGTTCTGACAGCTCTAAAATATCTATAGACCTGTTAAGAAGAAAGCAAAACAGAATATTATAAATCACTATCTAGGATATATAGGAAAATGATTAAGAGGAGACTATATCTTGGTGTTTGTCAACTAACACAGATATCAAAACTGTTGCTTGAACAATATTAAAGATACTATTAACACAAGTGTGGTCTACAGTTGTGTTGTACTATGGATTGCTCCTGTTCAGGTTTGCAGCTGCTCTGCTTAATTCTCCTTTCACTCAGAGACAGCAGTTGGTGAGCAGGCACTCTGAACACCCAGCACATAGTCAGATCCAGAATGCTTGAGGATCCTGAACTGTAGGTTTCCTTTTAAGCCAGGGCTTGGAACTGAATGGCCTTGATGTTGCTGGGCTGAAATATCCAATATCTGGGATATTAGAAGTGAGTCCAACATCTGGAGGGCCACATTGTTCTTTCATCTGCTATAAGGCATCTACTATGTTCTCTATTCTGTATGGCTAATGCTACCTAAATACCTAAGAATAGGCACTTGGAGAAAAAGTTCTGTTAGTATTCTGTGATGAGATTAAGAAAACAGGTAGTTTTTATTTATATAAACTAAAAAAAATTAAGCATATAAAGATTAGAGGAACACAAAGGGAAAATATTGACAAAATGATACAGAACCCCAATTAAAATAGCCCACATAACAAAAACTACCACAAAACTTTGTTGGCATAGATGTGGGAAAATTGGCTCCTATTCCCATATGTGGTGGGAATGTGATAAGAGTACAAGATCTCTATAACAAGGTAATGAAGGAAATTGAAGAAATAATAGGATACAAACTGGCTTTGAACAAAATAGAATTTTTCACACAGAAATTAGACAAAAAAGAAAATATCAAAGCCTGGGGGGGAAATTATAAAATATATGATAGCAGCCGCCCATGCAACTGTGGCTTTGGGGTGGAAATACCTTAGAAAGTGGGAGGTTAAAAATGGTTTGATTATTTAGCAGAATATATGCTTCAGGATTATATCTATGAAAGAAGAGCCAAATACACAACATGCCGATTTAACCTGTGTTCAGAAATGGGAAAGACTGATAGAAAAAGTTGAAGGAAAAGAAAGATATAAAGTGCTGAACCAGTCTCTGTTTACGATTGTTCAATTAAACTAATATTTGAAATAAGATAAATACTGTTCCCTGAGGGAGGGGTGGGGGGAGGAGGTGAGGGGTGTAAAAGCATTAGACACAAGGGCGAGGTAAAGGTGGGTTGGATAAGATCACTAGGAAAACAATATGTGATATGTATTTATAATGTAACTCAATATTGAATAATGGTGATTGATTGTGATGTTACTCTACCTGTGTCGACAATAATAATAAAAAACAGGTAGTTTTTTCTGTGTGCTTGTGATTTAGGTTGAACCAAGCACTAAGCTACCGTATTTCCTGCGGTATTTGCTAGAGAGCACGTTTAGATATGCCTAAATATTCAAGTAAGCTCATTAAAACTCCTGGCAGTTCTACTTTGAAGAACAGCTATGATATGGAGAACCGCTTTGCGAACTCCAGGTTTTGAAGATCAAAAGGCCTTCCAGGAATGATTTTCTCTCATAGTGCTCTACTGGCTAATGCTTTGCAACAACTCAGACTTGTAGTTAACAAAAATACTTTTCATCACTTTTTGCTAAAAAAAATAGCACTCAGTTCAAGAGTCATTTGGATTAAGCATGCAGAACCAAATATAGTCTGGTCATGAAGACTCAAAGAAAGGCTTGCTTTAGTCTCATCCAACAGCGAGTGGAATAAGGACTATAAATGTACATATAGAATTCTTGTTGTTATCTTTGTTTCATACACTACTGTTACTGACTGGTGTTTTTGACTATGAGTGATTTTGATTCTTTCCATGAATCTAGAAATTAGTGATGCATCATCAAATCATGTGGTACATTTCAAGTAGTCTCACTCCATGTAACTGTACTGTCATTGCCATTTATGTCATTTCATTTAGATATTTCGTTAGACTACTTAAATTTGAGAATAATTTTAAGTAGTCTAATGAAATATCTAAATTATATATATTACCACAGGAATAATAACTGTTGTTGCTTTTCTTGTTGTTGCTGTTGTTACAAGTGTTATAAGGCTCTTTAATAATCACTTCAAAAGTAGGGTATAAACTTTCAAACTAAGTAAGACAATATAGCAAAAATAAAGTTGTCTCTATAAATATGGACACTTAAATGTCAAGATCTTATTTCACTTTCATTTGTGAATATAAGCTAAGGAATACCTGTTCTCCTCTGGGATATGGAGGGACATGAACTGTAAAGGCTCCAGGCACTGTACTGACCAGCCTTGTCTTTCATTGACGCGGGATATATCAACCTTCAAGAAATGGTTTGGCACTCTACTCCAAAGCACATGTGTCAGAAACTGAACATGGAGACGAGGAGGGCACTGGGGAATGGGGTTTTTATGCTCACTTTTGAACAAGCCAGCTGACAATGGCATGACATTCTGGAAAGACAAAACAGACAGAGACAGAACTAAGCAGTTATCAATATACATTTCCAATTTGCATAAATAAATTATATATTACATAAAGGACTCTGAAAAAGTACCGATCACTTTAACATGTGCAACTGGACTTTCCTTTGTAAGCTATAAGACAAACTAAAAAGAACTGACAGACGGTGGCATGGGATTGAAAAAATATTTCAAATATTTTATGTATGAGACTTCCTAGTAAACGTTTTTTGTCACTCCCTTGGTTATCTACAAAGTCAAATAAAATAGGCTGACGTTGAACAAGAGATATATAGGATCTCCATGGTTTCCACTAAAACAATTATATATACATTTTCTAACATTGCTTTGAAAAATGTTTGTTTGAAGAAAAACTCCACTTTTTGTTCTGAATTTAATAGCTTAGCACGGGAAAAAGCGTAAAATGTTACCTTTATTCTTCCCAACTCAAACTGGAAAACATTAGGGCTTGTAGCTTGGGCAAATACTGCAGGAAATAGTTTAGTGCTTGGTTCAACCTAAATCACGAGCACACAGAAATGTATAATCATTCAAGATGTTAGGTGCATGAAACACTTTTAAATATTAAATCTGCATAAATGAATATTTTTGGTTAATGAATCATTTTAATTCTATCTTATGAAGGAATAATTACCTAAATATAAATACCTGATAATAGGTGCTTAACTCTTTGCCGTTAGTTGTGAAGGAGAGAAGGCCAGTTGCAGCATCAATCAAACAACCAATCTCTAATCCATTGTTATTCCGTCCTTGTCCTGGACTCATGCTTTCTCCTGCACATACCATATAGCAATTGCTTCGTTTGATACTGCATTTCAAAAGATTGACATTATGTGAGATAGTTGAGAACAGTGGTTCTAAGACAGAATCAGCAACAACTGTACACTGCCATCCTGTTTTCCCTGGAGGTGGGTGGATACATAAAGGCACTCATCTCCCTGTTGCAGTAGCCAGTAGGAACAACATGAGTCATGCTGGTCACTTTTCAATTGAGTGATGGGGCAAGTGGAGAATGATGAGGGTGCCATCTCCCCACAATGAGAAAAATGGGAAGGGATGGTAAGGATGGCTGACTTCCTTTTACCTCCTTAGCAGCTGGAGCCCCGGGGCAGTGATGGCGGCAGTCTAAACCATCCCAGGGCTGATCCAGTTTTCATTACTCCCCAGGACCTATGGCGCTAGAATCCATCTTGGGAAGCATAACTCACTAAGATTTCCTCAACTTACTCAGTCATAAGGAAAAGACAACTAATACCATTACTCCAGGGAAGGTGGCTATATTAGAAGAGTATGTAAAGCATAATAAACAGAGGCTAATGCATAATATGCGTAGACGCACATTGATCTCTGCTAAGGGATTGTATGACCTATGGATACAAGGGACTGCTCAGTCTCTATATCCACACAACACTCCATTTGTTGCTACACCATTGTGTAATGACACATTGGACTTTGGCCTCTATGTACATTTTTACAACATAAACAGAAAGATTCAAAATACTACAGCGAAATTGTTGGCCTCAGGAAAATTCAATTGAATGTATGTAAAGATTTACATATCAGTCCTTTTCATTAAATTAGACTGGTGATCTGCTATATTATATTAAATTATTCATTATTATCCTGCTTTTCTCCCATGTAAACTGATATTTATAGTTTAATCACAGTTGACACTAGGCTGAACAAATTAAAAATATAGATCTTCAGTAACTAATGAGTTAAAAAACATCTAAAACCTTCCAAACAAAAAACCATAATTACTAAAATACCAAACATCAGTAATGGTATTAATCATAACAATTTTCTATTTGCTATTGGAAACTGCAGGCTCTCTGACACCTGCTATTATGTGTGTTCGGATTGTTGTATTGTTTTAGGATTTGTAATGTATCTTTTAATGCATTTTATATATGCGGTTATAACCATATTTTACTATGTGTAAGTCGCCCCGAGCCAGATGGGAGAGTTACTGAAAAGGACATTCAAGTGCTAGTTACTGAAAAGGACATTCAAGTGCTAGTTACTGAAAAGGACATTCAAGTGCCACCTCGGAGTTGGTTGAGGTAGGCACGATTTCCCTGGGTACTGGTTGTGGGGGGTCGGGAGCAGGTCAGGGTTTTGCCCTCCCTTCTGCTCGAGATCCCCGTGTACAACTGGTGGGCCACTGTGTGATACAGAATGCTGGACTAGATGGGCTGAGGTCCGATTCAGCATGGCTCTTCTTATGTTCTTATGTTCTTATGAGAGGCGATGAATAAGTCCATTTTTTAAAAAAAAATTAAAAATGTTCATTGACATATTCACAAAACAAACCTCTCATGAACTTTTCCTTTATCATCTCCTAGGGTTACCATAACAGTGCGGACTCTGTCCAAATCAAAGTTTGTGTCATACTGATGGAAATCAGATGTAATCCAGCCCACCCAGACATTGGCAGGTTCTTGTCCCGGAAAGATCCGCACAGAATAATAATACTGTAAAGAGATATTCAAAATCATCCATATTAATATTTTATCATAATTCTAAATAACATTCTTACTAAAATAATGTTGACACTTCTTCTCAACGAATATAAAATTAAATATCAACATGTTCAAAGCTCAATCAAAGCTGTGGTTGCATTTCCATGTTCACAAATCTGAAATTTTAATTGTTTCACAAATTTAATTAATTGTTTGATCTACAGTAGTTGTACAGTGCCATTCATTGTATCTTAGGATGCATCTATACTGCCATTCTCAATGATGTGAAAGCATGGGATTTGAAATTTGGTAAAGCACAAACACTCTTTGGCAAAGAAGGCTAAAGACCTTGTAATACTGTAAATCCCACTGTTCCATAGCACTGAGTCATAGCAATTAACTTTACACCAAACAGCATTAATTCTACAGTGTAGATGCACACTTAATTTATTCCTTAAAACTTGATATCTGTAGGTTGAGGCATCAGCTGCATGCTACCTAGTGACAGAGCCAGAGCCATGTTAAACAATAATGTTCTCAGAATATGTCTATAAATTTCAAACTGTTACTCAAGTACTTTGCCATAAAATGATATTTTTCAGAGAATGCACAAAATATTAATATTAATATTAGATATGCATACTGTGGAAGTTTGCATTAAGTGATCATAATCATCTCTTTCATCTGCTAGGACATCTTCAGTGAGCCTTGCGGAGTGGCTTGTGCTGTAGTCTGGCTTCGTTCTTCTCAGCATAAATCTGTAACAAATTAAAATACAGGAGACACAACAAATCACAATCTTTACAATAGAAACTCTTTATGCAGTTATTAAACTGGAGAGTGGGAAGATCTTTTTGTAAACAAAATCATTTACAAGCCAAGCTCTCAGTTTAATTATACATTTGTCATAAAGCCCCAGAATAATGTACTATTACAACTTTAGGCTGCTCTCCAAATAACTGCAAAGATTTGAGAGGTAGAGTCATTTGAAGAAAAGCACTTTTAGTTCAGTTTATAAAGTAGGCACTTACTTCTATGCCTATATGACTGCTGCAAGTTGACAAAGAGTGACTGACACATAGGGTGCATTTAGCTGTAGAATGAATGCAATTTGACACCACTTTAACTACCATAGCCTAATACTCTGGAATCATGAGGGTTGTGGAAATGGGGCACAAAGTAGAGTCCACGACACGTGAGTATGGAGAAGAGCAAACCACAGACCACCTATCACAATGCAGTCTGAGTTCTGCCACATGCACAATGGAGGACCACCTTATAGCAACATCAGAGGCACTCCAAGTGGCCAGCTACTGGTCAAAGGACATTTAATATAATGCCAAGTTTTAAACTTTGTGTTTTTTAAATACATTACAAATGTACCCTTGGTTCGCTCCTGATATGATAAATAAATATGAGGGTTGTAGTTTGACAAGATTTTGAGCTTTCTCTGTCAAAGAGTGCTGTTGCCTCACCAAATTACAAATCAGAGATTCCATAGAATTGAGCCATAGCAGCTAAAAAGGTGCCAGGCTTCATTTATTCTACAGTGTAGAAAATGTACCCTGAGAGTCAAGAATCTTCACTCATTCTGCCATCACTTGCTTGATGCCATAAGGCACTTTGAAGATCACAGGTTTCTTCTTAAAGCAACATTCGAATGTGTTGTTAATAGCACATCTTGTGAGGGGCAGCAAGCACAGATCTAGTGGATCAGATACAATTTTGAAAGGAAAGTGAACACTACAGACACCCATCAAGTTCTTCTTCAGTGTAGACTATCTTGATAACTGAGTTGCTATTTTTTTTTATTAGTAATAGAAAGACTTACAAAAAAATGTCCAAAAAGTTCTAAAATGTAACGTAATTACTAACGAAATTCTAAATTGGTTCTAAAGTCTGAAAAGCAGGGAAACAGGACTGACACCGTTTTAAGCACAGGCAAATCAAGGGGCAACATTTCCCTTGGTTTCCTTGCAGGGAGATATAAAGCATTAATATATTATTAGTAGTAGTAGTAGTAGTAGTAGTAGTAGTAGTATTAAATAAAATAGTCAAGGCTTGCTTCTCCAGAGCATTTATTAGAATTAAATAATAAATTCTAATAGTAAGAATGTAGTAAAGGTGATAGTGACCTGGAGGGTATGAGGAACGTGCTCTTGGTAAACTAGAACAAGGCTGTCCAACTGGCCTGGGTCGGGTTATATCTTAGCAGGAAAGGGGCCGCCCGCACGGCCCCTTTCCTGCTAAGATATAACCCGATCCGGGCTTGGGTCGGCTTATATCTTAGCGGGAAAGGGCTGCCGTGCGGGCGGCCCCTTTCCTGCTAAGATATAACCCGACCCAGGCTTGGGTCGGCTTATATCTTAGTGGGGAAAGGGCTGCCATGCGGGTGGCCCCTTCCCCGCTAAGAAATAAGCCGACCCAGGCTTGGGTCGGCTTATATCTTAGCGGGGAAAGGGCTGCCGTGCGGGTGGCCCCTTCCCCGCTCAGAACTAAGCTGACCCAGGCCTGGGAAACAGGAGGAAACTCGGCCCGGGCTGCTTCCAAAAGCGCTTTGGAAGCAGCTCGGGCCTGATTCAGAGGAATTTCCTCCTGTTTCCCAGGCTGTCTCTCAGAAGCGGAGGGAGAGCCTGGAGAACAGGAGGAAATTCCTCCGATTGGGAACTCGCAGGGGTTTAAGGGAGGCATCGATGCCACCCTTTGCTCCTGCGAGGTCCCAATCAACCCGTGTTCCCCTTAATACAGGTTGGATTCTGACCTGGCAGGGGGGAAGGGAGACGTCGATGCCACCCTTCCCCCCTGCGAGCTCACAATCCAACCCGTGTTAAGGGGAACACAGGTTGGATTGGGCTTCAGTCGGCTGATATCTTAGCCAGTTCTCTTCTGGGTTTCAGGGTTTATAGAGAAATGTGTGTGGCTTCCAAGTAAAGAAGCGATGGGGATATATTTGCAAGTTGCTGCACTTTGGATGCCAATGTCTGAGTGTGGAAGCGAAAAGGGAGCGTTACAGATGGAAGGAGAAGTTGTCATTTAGAAACCATTTGGAAAATACATACTGTATAACAACATATAACAACATATAACGCTATCGAATAAATAAATTGAACTGTGTTTAAAAATAGAGCCATTAAACAAGGATCATGAACGAAAATCAAATGTTACACATCAAGCCCTACATCAATGATGAGGTATGTGTGGCTTCCCGCAGGTTTTTAACTGGTTTTAATTTTATGATGGTTTAGGTGCATTTTAACATCTGTCTGTGGTGAAAAGTTTGATTTAAATAATAAACTATCTGTATTATTTTAAGTTTACAGAGTAAATGTATTTCAAAATCTAGTACTATGAGGGAGGGTATTTTTGATTCTGTTACAACAATAGAGTTGTTATACTAAATTGTCTGACAGCTTTAGGAAGAATAAATATATTTGCTTAGTGAATAGGATAGCTGGGTCAAGGATGCTCTGCATTTGTACACTCTGAAACAGAACACTGCCAATAGATTTTTTTTCAAATCAGATATTCCTGCCCATATACAACATTCACATCTAAATAGAAATACAGGTTTAAAGACCACCCCCTCCCCCCCCCCCCAAACCCAGCCAATTGACCTTTGCTTGAGGCGTGATGGTTTTTCTTGTGTGTAGTCTTTATGGTTATTGAATTCTGCCTTTGCCACTTCTTTTTCGACACGATCAGATACAAGATGGCCATGAGCACTCTTCATAAGGACTTCAAAGTCAGAATCTGCATCAAAATCTTCCATGTCATTTTTTCGACCAAAAAGGTTGGAATTTGGCACTCCTCCCCCAGGCATTTTAGCAAAGACTTCTGCACACTCTATAGGCATGCTGAGACGATAGAACATGATATCTGTTTTGCTATTTTGAGATCCAAATGACTTCTGGGTAACTTTCAAGCATGGGGAGCTGTCTGCAGTTCCGTCTATGCTGGTAACCTAAGAAATGCAAAAACTAAAATGTAAAATTAATGACAAATGTAAAATTAAATGCATTTTTACATTTAAAAAATTTAATAGTATACAATTGATTCACAACTAAAATATTAGCATTTCATTAATGCACATTTCAAAGTTAACAGGGTAACATTACTGCTGGTAGAAAATGCCCACAAAACCATACTTAACCATCCAAAAAGAAAATGTAAAGTATATAAAACTTTTCAGTCAAACTTTGACATTTCACTATATTAACAAACTCACTGTTTTGTAGTGTTTTGCCCCTTACACACTGTACATTCTTGAGGGGGTGTGTGTTAATTTAAATAGTTTGTTAAGTCAATTAGATCTTAATTACAGCTAATGGGAGAGGGGAAAATGAAATACAGCACACATAAAGCACTGGATAGTATCTCACTGAAGAACATAGTCAGAATAAAACATGCTGTGGTCCTAACATTTGTTAAGTTTAAAAGCCCTTTACCAAAAAATGTAAAAATAAGTATTTTTTAAAAAAACACACACACAAAATGCCATCTCCTAACAATGATGACATACTTGAAATATAGGAACATAAAATATTTACAGGCAATTCAAAGTATGGCTTCCTAGGCTGTAACTTGTTCAGTTTTTGCATAAATCTGTCAGGTCTGAGATATTAAGGTCTGAGAGGAAAATCACACCCATAGGAATGGGTAGAATATTGGGGAAGGGAAGGTCCTAGTAATTCCAAATGGCCATAAAGTCCCATTTAATGTTGTAACTATTTGTTTGTGGTGAGAAATGGTCATCTGCATGTAGTCATCTCCCTAAATGAAAGGAGGCACAGTAGATCAAAATTCCGAAATGGGTATAACCCCACCTCCTCCAAGATGAACTGAACAATTTAAACTGGGCTTTACAGGCCAATTGATACTCCACCTCAGACATCAGAAGACCTGTAAGACCAAGAACAAGACACGAGAGTAAAAACAAAGATCTACCCAGAGGAAAAGTGTTCTTGACATACATCAAGGGAACCACTGACCGCATAGAGAAGCTGATGAGGAAACACAACATACAAACTATCTGCAGACCCACTAAGAAAATCCAACACATGCTACGTTCAGCAAAGGACAAGAGGGATCCTCTCACTTCTGCAGGAGTCTACCGTATACCATGCAGCTGGGGACAAGTCTACATAGGGACCACCAAACACAGCGCCCCAACACAATTCAAGGAACATGAAAGGCACTGCAGGCTAAATCAACCAAAGAAGTCAGCCATACCAGAGCACCTGATGAACCAACCTGGACACAGCATATTCTTTGAGAACCCAGAATTGCTGGACCACTCTCACAACCAACATGTCAGGCTACACAAAGAAGCCATTGAAATCCATAAGCATGTGGACAATTTCAACAGAAAGGAGGAAACCATGAAAATGAAAAAAAATCTGGCTACCAGTATTTTTAAAAAACTCTAAAACTATAAAAGCAAAACGACACCCCAACACAGGGAAACTCCAGGGAGGAAACAATCAGGGACAGCTAATCACCTCTCAACAAAAGATTCCCTCAGGCACCAAAAAACTGCCAGGCCAGCAAATGCTAATCAAGATGGCCAGTTGAAATATTCACACCGAGCTCCAACAGACAAGAGTTCTTTGTCCCACCCTGGACATTCCACAGATATATAAACCCAATTTTCCTAGTTCGAACAGATCTCACAACATCTGAGGATGCTTGCCATAGATGCAGGTGAGATGTCAGGAGAGACTGCCTCTAAAACATGGCCATATAGCCCAAAAAAAACCTAGAACAATGCAGTGATTCTGGCCATGAAAGCCTTCGACAACACATTAATTCCCATTGAACTATGTGGGGTTTATTTCCATGTAATTAAGTGTAGTAGTGCAGATAAGGTAATTGTTAGATTCACTATTACAAAATGAACTGGAGATATGTCAGACCTCAATATGTTCATGATTTGGTGGTACTGGAAGAAACTGAGGTAGTCGCTTGCTCAGCCATATGGTGATGTCCCGGTTTGTATTCACTGCAAAAGGTTCATACCCTTCTTGTAAACCACAAATGGTGAAATATTTCAGGGTGCTGACATCTTTGCCAAAGTTCAGTCTGCCTATTTGTGACAATCCCAGGCTACATGCAGGTATAAAGCCTGCCAAGAAAGACAGATGCAATCAATGAATCATAAATATTCATATATTTGTCTTGGTTACTTCCTGCAACTTATGTTTTTCTACTAACCACCCACATAACCAAGGATGAGCAACAACATTTGAAATACATAAATAATAAATAAATACACAGTATCATAATTACATTTGAATTAGAACATATATGGGAGGGAAGTGCTGTGTTGTAGAACTTAATTCACTGTGTCCTACAAAACATGATGACCAAATAGAAAAGATGTGTGCATTTTTTTCAGCCTTGAAGTTGTATGCATTGTGATGTGCAAGGTGGGAACTGTGCACTCACACTTATTCATACTCCAATGATCCTCCTTCCTTATTGAAGGGAATGGAGAGATTGTCCCACCTTGCTCCCCAGTACGGGAAAAACACTGTACATGAATCTATTGCAAGAACCATTATTTTACAATAATGGGGAAAAGTCCTAGGGATCCACAACTAGTCCCTAAACCACAAAATATGTGTCCTGACATAGAGTGTTATTGTTGGACACAAGCATCTTCACCAAGTGAACATTTTTTGTTAGAAAAAGAATCTTTGGATGGGTGTCCAAATTGATACTGTTGGAGGCATACAGTCCTGCAGAGGTGTCTCTTCCTCATTTCAACTGTGATATTGTGTTTGCGTATGTGCTGGCGTGCCTTCAAATCTCCTGTTGACTTATGGCAACCTCACACACAAGTTTCATAAGATTTTCTCAGGCAAGAAATACGCAAGCAATATTTTTGTGAGTTTCTTCCTCTGAAATATAGCTTGCAGCATCTTGTATTCATTGGCAGTCTCTCATCCAAATACTAGTCAAAACTGGTCCTGTGTAGCTTCCAAAAGAAAACAGAATCTGGTGCTTTTAGAGGAGGATACAGGGTTTACTGTATTCACCTGGGTCACTTCATTTTTAAAAAAATCTTCAACTTCTAAGTTGGGTGCAATTTTTCCCTTTCTGGACAGAACTTCACCAACTTAAATTTTATTACCACATTTCTCCAATTGTAAGACACCATTGATTGTAAGACACCAATAGCAACAACAAAAATACATATGATACATATATGATTCTAAGACGCATTCCATTTCAGAGATGTTTATATAGCAAAAAAGAGTGTGTCTCAGAACTGAAGAAATACAATATCAATCAATTACGAATACAATATACAGTAACAGATATAATTTCATTAAGATAAGCATTTCTATTTATACATATTACCAGAAAGCCTGGTTAGGAAAGCAAAATTACTCATAAACTTACCATTGCCAATCTCAAAATCCTTGAATGCAAGCTCAGAACCTGAGTCATCAAGAAGGATTTCTCCATTGAGAGTGAACATCATAGTGCGCTCATTCAAATCAACCATACATCCCACAATATCCCCTGTCAGCCAAGAACGACCAAAATGCTCATTTCCTTGGTGCCAGCGTTGAGCCTTGATAATAAAATATGTCAAATAAAAACAGTTAAGAATTCCACATGTCCAGTGTAAAACTAAAAAGTGATAAAAGAAGCACTGACCACCTCTAATCTCTCCACTGCAGAACCACATCTGGCTTTTTTAATGTGTGGGTGGGAAATTAGGGTGATTGTCCCCCAGAATGGCACTGGCCCTTCTCTTAATTAAAACTCATAATTTTGGCTCAAAATCTGCCCTTGACCCATACGCAAAGCAGATTTATACACAAATATATACAGTATCCTAATTGAAACAAAGCTAATTGAACAGCCTGCTTCCTTCTTGTTGTTGACATTATAGCATCTCAGAGACTTTGACACCAAGTTAACGGAAGTCTCTGAGGATGTAGCACGAGCATCTGCTTGTCCGGTTTTAATGGATTCATTTTGATTGGTTCAGCTCGAGGAAGTAGACAAGATCCTTGGAGAAGCGAGGCCTACCACATGCATCCTAGACCCCTGCTCATCCTGGCTGATAAAAGCCAGAGGGAGTTTGACAGAGTGGGCAGAATTCCAGCCAGCCTAAAACAGGCTGTTATAAAACCGCTGTGGAAAGAACCATCACTGGACCCCACTCAATTAGTCAACTATCGGCCAGTTTCCTATCTCCCCTATTTGGGCAAAGTCATGGAATGTGTAATGGCTTTGCAACTCCAGGGGATCTTGTTAGACATTGATTATCTAGATCCAGCACAGTCTGGCTTTAGGCCAGGACATGGAACTGAAGCAGCCTTGGTCGCCTTAGTAAATGATCTATGCCAGTAGCTGGACATGAGAATGTGTCCCTATTGGTTCTGCTGGACCTCTCAGCGGCCTTCGATACTATTGACCACGGTAGCCTTTTGAGACGCCTCGCAGGAATAAGACTTGGAGGTACTGCTCTGCAGTGGCTCCAGTCCTTCCTGGAGGGACGGTCCCAGAAGGTGTTATTGGGTGACACCTGTTCGACCCCACAACCATTGTCTTGTGGAGTCCCTCAGGGTTCAGTACTGTCCCCGATGTTGTTTAACATCTATATGAAGCCACTGGGGGATATCATCCGGAGCTTCGGAGTACGATGTTATCTGTACGCAAATGATGTCCAAATCTGTCACTACTTCCCACCTATTACTAAGGAGGTTGTTCAGACCTTGAACCACTGCTTAGCCGCTGTGTTGGACTAGATGAGGGCTAACAAATTGAAATTGAATCCAAACAACACAGAGGTCCTCCTGGTCTGTCAAAAGGCCGAACAGGGCATAGGGTTACAGCCTGTGTTGGGCGGGGTTATATTCCCCCTGAAGACGCAGGTTCGCAGCTTGGGAGTGATCCTGGATTCATTGCTGAGCCTGGAACCCCAGGTTTTGGCGGTGGCCAGGGGAGCTTTTGCACAGTTAAAGCTTGTGCACCAGCTGCACCCATACCTTGGAATATCTGATCTAGCAACAGTGGCCCACGCTCTTGTTACATCCAGAATATATTACTGCAATGCACTCTATGTGGGGCTGCCTTTGAAAACTGTTCGGAAACTTCAACTAGTCCAACGGGCTGCAGCCAGATTACTAACTGGAGCGACATACAGGGAGCACACCATCCTCTTGTTATGTTAGCACTGGCTGCCAATCCACTTCCAAGCTCAATTCAAAGTGCTGGTTTTGACCTATAAAGTTCTATACAGTTCTGGCCCAGTTTACTTGTCAGAACGCATCTCCCTCTATGTCCCGCCTTTCAGTTTAAGATCATCCGGAGATACCATGCTCTCACTCCCGCCAGCGTCGCGAATACGTCTGGCGGGGACGAGAGACAGGGCCTTCTCGGCTGTAGCCCCCGCCTGTGGAACTCGCTTCCCAATGTGGTAAGATCAGCTTCGTCCCTCCTGTCTTTTAGGAAGAAATTGAAGTCGTGGTTCTGGGACCAGGCTTTTGGAGAGCAGGCATAAATAGCAGTTGGATATGGAATTTGACTGGAATTGCGATACGGCGGTTAATACTGTTTTATTGTTTTAATTAATATTCTATTTATTGTTTAAATTATTATATTGCTTTGTTATATTTAACGGCATCAAATTGTGCCAAATGTAAGCCGTCCTGAGTTCCCCTTCAGGGGTTGAGAAGGACGGGGTAGAAATACTGGAAATAAATAAATAAACTAGAAAAAGAGAACCACTTCAGATGGGGAATTTTGTTATTATTTCATGAAGCATAGGCTTGGTGATAGGCCGAAGTTATTATGAAGCTTCTCAGATAACACAGAACACTGAGTCTTCAGTACAAAAAACAATTCTTTACTCACACACAATAATCCACCTCACTCTACAGCACAATCTCTTCGAACACGAGACAAGGACAGATAGCATGGCTTTTATACAAAACGCCGAGGCACGCTGGTACAGACGTCCTTCGTCACTTCCCAATCTACATAACCTGCTGGTTAACCCTTTCTGCTCCAGCAGTGTACATTGCATCTTTGCTCTGAGACAGCACCAGATATATACATACACAAATTCACATTTCACCACTATGATACAATTTCAACAATTTTCCCTTCTCAACATTTTAATATAGCCTTCATAGGACTCAGCAGGTAAATGGGTAACATTCCTGAACCAAGATTTCCTTCAAGTCATAATTTTGTACCATGACTGAGTTCTGATTATCACTATTTGTAAATGCTAAATCCTAGTAAAATATGGGAGAAATCTTAAGATTTTGCAAACTTTGGGTAGTTTTGTGCATACCTTGAATCCATCAAACACAAATGCTTGTTCATCTGATCCAAGCTCTTGCTCTGGTTGACAGCCTGGTTTGGCCCAGCCAACTCTCATGTCTCCTGCTGTCACTGCTTCAAATTCAAAGTACCACTTCCCAGTTTTCACTGCATATGTCTTCTCTGTGCGGAAAATCCTAAACTTTTCCATCATAGCAGAGAACATGTCTGTTCTGGCAGCTGCAAATTTTAAAATACAATAGAATATGTACTTTAGTCAAATAAGACACATGCCTAACAAAATCATGAAATTGTTTAGACTTGAAAGACTGGTAGTCTGTTAAAAACAAGGTGCTACCATCTCAGTTACTAGTATGTGTCATGGCAATTGATTTGTCTTGAATTACTCCAGCTTCACCTGCATCTGTATTCCACTGACTGCTTGCTTCTTTGCTTCCTGAATCACAGGTGGCACAATATTTATTGATCCTCTACTCTTAAATTACTCCTTTTTTGCCCCAAACCACTCTCAGAAAACTGTTCAAAACAGAGCCAAAGATTTAGAGTACTCTCCACCTCCTAGAAAGTTTGATTTAAAAGTTTAATCAGGTGAATTTCTCTCTGGTTATGTTTTCTCAGTCAGTGATGGTATTTTTATTCTGGAAGTCTTTCCTTTTGTTCTGTATTTGATGTATTAATTCCAAGGCTTTGTTTTATTTATGTGGTCTCTAACACTTTTTTATTTTAATTTGATTTTTTATCAAATAAGTGCATGTTTTATTATGACTTTTTATTTTAAAAGGCACCTTGAGAGCAACATGACAATTATAAAATTGAACAAGGAATTAAAAATAATTAAAAACAAATGACTGTTCAAGTGAGACATTTTAGAAGGGTAACAACATTAGCCTCCTCACCCTACCCTCACCCACCTTTCTAAACAAAAAAACAAAACCCTGTACTGTACTTTAAAGTCTGAGTAGTGAAGAAAATGTATAGGAAGAGAATCAACATATCTGCAATGCAGTGCTGGAGGAGAGTTCTGTTGATACCCTGAACCAGCAAATAAATGGCCCTAGAGCAAATCAAACTTTCTCTAGAAGTCAAGATGGTGAAAATGAGACTATTATACTTTGGATATAACATGAAAAGGCATGACAACATGACAAGAAGAAGAAATCTACAACCTGGAATCTGCAGGAGTTCAACACGACTTTTGATGAAAGGGTGACTTGGAGGTCCCTTATCATAGGACCACCATTAGGCAGGCCAGTAACAATAGTAACAAACTCTAAAACTAATAGATGGCATTATTTAATCCATAAGCTCATAAAAGAAATTTCAATAAAAACCACTAGAGGGCTCTGAGCCATTGTATATTACATGTAGAAGATAATGATGAACATAATCTTTTAGATAGACAGAAATTGTGATACTACAGAAAAAAACACCTTCTTAAGAGTGAGAGATATTGGGAAGTAGTTGATTCACCTTTTAAATAATGTCAATGTTTCTTCAGTTTAACTCTGGAAAAATATGATAATTTTGCTTCTCTCTTTCTTCTGACATTTTTTCACAGTCTATATAGACCCTGGGGTTCTCAGAAGCACTTCCAGACCCACTGAATTTCCCAGCCCCTTTTTTAGTGTAAAATCTTTAGACTCATGGAAATATCGTCTCTTTCAGCAGAGGATCAATGTAAATAGCCTGATACAGGATTCCTCAAAGAGTATTTCCACAAATGACATGCACCTCCATGTCCTTACCATTGCATACTGTTTGGCAATTGATTTTTGTCACTGTGGTTCTGCTCCTTTATCCACATATATAGGAAGCCAGATATGGGTTTCCAGCACAGACACACTCCAGATAGAACAGCCCAGACAGTATTACACTATATGAAATCATTCCCAACCTCTTCTAGTCTGTACCATATTTTCATTCATTTTTATCTATATGGGAAACAGTGGCATGTTGCCACTTCTAAGAATATCATACATATAATAGGTTTTATCTACTTCTTTAAAAAGTACAATTTCAATACCATGATCTTGATCTGGAGCCTCAAGGTTATAACCATAGCCAATAAGTGTACGAACTGCTTCTCTTAGGCTATCTTTATTTGATTTCTTAGTGCGATCATCGAGGAGCGTGTAGGGCACAAGACGAGGGTTCCTACGGTTCTTCACGTCCTATAGAAAATGAAATATAAAACAATATGATGTGTTGATATGAATTGTTACTAGTGATTTTGTGTTGTCTTTTTCTCAAAAGAAATTCCATGTTTTGGAACATTTTCCCAGGATTGATATGGGGATGACTTTTTTTATCCTTACATTGTGCTCTGCACACCCTTCATAGACTCTGCAGCTATTTTCACTGGGGTTTCACACTTCTGGTGGGTGGCATTTGCAGCAGAGAGTGGCATGAAACATGACAGGTGACAAAGAAGAGGATGGAAGAATGAATAGAAGAGGCCCACAACGCACTGCCTCACAATTCAGCTACTGTATTTATAAAAGACGCTGCAAAGTAAGTGACAGATTGAAGGCAAAGCATATTGATAGACAATGATAGATGAACGAAGGAGTGGATCGGAGGATTAAACAAAAGAGAGATGATAGAAGTGAGGGAAGAGTCAGGAATTCAGAGAAAAAAGAAAAGACTTGGAGGATAGGAAATTCCAAAGATTAGTAACAATGACACAGAAACAAGAAGAAAGCTTTGAAAGCTGTAAGCTAAGAAGATAAAAAAGAGGGAGAAAACCAAGCAGCTTTTGAAAAAGCAGAGGTTGCCTGATCCACAAATAACAGAGTCATAAAATCAGGAATAAGGAATAGCTAACGTACATTTTTGCATATTTTAACAAAGAGATGCCCATCTTGGACGTTTTAAAATTAAAGAATCAAATTTCCCCTTGAAAAAAATAATTGTTTTGATTATAACTAAATTGTCTTTTTGTGTGACTGAAGGAGAGTTTCAGTACCATAATACGTATTCCAGATGAAATCCACTTTTCAAATGGAAATTAAAAGTCTACAGAATAAACAGTAAGAAATCATACAGGACCAACAGTAGGATTTAGAAGACCATTGAGCAGTAACTGTTGAACTGTTTGTTGTCCCCAAACATTTCTGTCCCAGGCTAAGTCTATGCAGCCATGAATACCTGGAGCGAGAGCCATGAAAACTCTGTATTGATTCCATTCAAGTACTTCTGGCTCGTTTCATGGGTTATCGTGGGTTAAACTGACTTTGACCAATTTCAGGCAAAAATTGCCTTCCCACAAATGAGCATAAACCTAATTTTCACAATAATGGAAATGAAAGCAAAGAGAAGGATATTTTACACCACTTTATGACTCTCTGAAACCCATCTATGGACTTTTTAGTGTGTTTGCATCCCCAGGGATCTCGCCATCCGGCCCATCTGCTCACCGAAGGCCTTCACGTTGTCTGTCGGTGAAGAGGAGGGTTCGGCGTCACAACCCGTATGGGAGGGCGTTCTGTCCATGTTGAGGGACAGGATGGATCCTGATCTTATCGATCGAGGACCTCGCCATCCTCCATCTCGTCTCCCGACCAGGGCTGGACCGTGTCTGGGATCACCGGTGGTTGGGACTGTGGAGGCGACCTGGATGTCGACGGAATGTTTGGCATCTCTGACGACACAGGAGGAGGTGTCCGCTTGGCCGGGGCCAGGGGCGAGCCTCGTGGTCTGCCTGCCTTTGTCTGGCGACGTCGCGAAGAGTTGTCGAACCGAGGTCTGTCCCGGAGGAACGAGGACGACGGTCTGGACAGAGTTCTCTGGCGACACCCGGTGCTCTACCCCTGTCTCCACAGCGAGAACAGGGGCAGGCGAAGAGTCGGGGCAGGAGACTGAAGACGATGACGTCAGCGTCCTGCGCCTTTCGGTGAGGAAGGTCTCGAGGCAGCGGCCTCCAGAGACTTGCCCGGAGTCACAGGAACCAGGCCTCTGGTCTGGGCTCTACGGGCTTCTTCGCTCGACCTCCGGAAAGCTATCTCCATAGCCCGATCGGGGGAGTCCTCGAGATGGCCGACCCTGGGAGAGGCCCGACGCCATCGAGCTTGTCGATGCTCTTCGAGGTGGAGGCAGCTGGACCGTTCGGTGGTTACGGTGCAGGGCCTCTTCGACACCGAAGTCTTCGAAGTCTTCGAGGAGACAGACTTGGTGGAATTCTTCTCCTTCTGCGGACGCTTCCCGGCCGGGCGAGCGGTCGACGCAGCGGGGACCGAGGCAGCCGCCCCGGATCCCAAGGAGGCAGATGGGACAGCCGTCGCCATCTGTGGAGGGCAGAGAGCACGCTCCGTGAGGTAGGCCTGAAGCCTGCGGGCTCTCGCTCTTCGAGTGGCGGTCGAGAAGGCCTGGCAGTGCCGGCAGGCAGGAACGACGTGTCCCTCCCCGAGACACCGGAGGCACTTCGAGTGACCGTCACAGTCCGGGATCTTGCTACCGCAGGATAAACACCTTTTGAAACTAGTTGTGGACATGCTATGTTCACACAACCAGCCGTACTTTCCGATGTTGCCCAAGTGGCGGAAAACAAAGGAATGGCGTGGGCGCGCTGGAGGCGCCTTTTATGCCCTCCGGGTTGGCTGGGCGGAGCTACCGCCAAAAAGTTTTAAACTGGAAAAGTTTCCGTTGGGAAGCCCGCGCTGGCGCGCAAACTTCATAAGTGTGCATTCACAGAGCTCTCGAAGAAGAAAAATGGTTAAAAATGAGCCCAAAAAACCTTGGTCAACTTATTTATTGGTTATAATGTGAGTACTTTACCTTAATTCTTTTTTTTTAACGGAACCATACATATCTCTGAGTAGTGTGTGTCAACGCCCTGAATCCCTTCGGGGAGATAGAACAGTATATAAATAAACATGATGATGATGAGTATTATTATTATTATTATTATTGGCAAGAGCCTAGTACATCCCAGGAGAATCTAAAAGAAGCTCCAACCCCGTCTACTCTCTGTGCATCACTTCTAGCCTTTTTGAATATTTGAATGGGGAAATGGTATCAGTGGCTAGGGACGTCTGTGTCCTTGAGGTAATAGCGATGCTTTCTCCATATGATCCCATCTTATCCATGGGTCCTATAAAAATCCACATTTTTTCCTCAAAACCTGTCCTTGACATACATGATGTCATCTTATATATCAGTATATATGGTAGCCCATGAAATTGACGTGAAAAATGCACCCATTATTTAACTCATTCCACATTTCAAATTGCCCATTTTCCCTGAACAAACTATCCTACATTAAATGGAATAGAAATATAGCTGCATCAAGAATTGTCCCTCTTATCAAAACATTTGATTACCATTCAGAACAGCAGTGCTGCAGTACATTTTTTCTAAATATGGCGCCCATCCAGGGGAATTCAAATAAACTGCACAATTGTCAACAACTAATTGCTTTAGAAAAGTACCATCTGTTTCAAAGCTTTTACAAACCATCACAACATACCAGCATGTATATGTCCATGTTATGTATGTACATGACTAAGAATCATATGTTACATTGGTTATTTTAAATTTTCATTTCTTGAGCATGTCTCTAAAACAGTGTTCCCTAACCTAGCATTATCCAGGTTTCTTGGGCTACAACTCATGTCCAGGATAGCAACATTTAGTGGAAAATGTGAGTAATAGTCCAACTCATATGGAGGCTACCAGATTAATGCTACTTCAGAGAATGCTTATAAGGTAGATATGTAAAACACAGGTGGCTTATTTTGGAAACTAAAATAACAAAATCCAGTATATCAGGAACAAGAAAACACGATTGCTATCTGTGAATTTTATTCACTTTTCTGAGGCCATGCACTGTTTTCTGCTTTGAACTATAATGTCAGAAAATGTCAGAATATAAGGCATGGCCCAACTTACTGGGCCAGAAGTGTGGTGTGGGGTGTTCCCCTCTGCCATTATGGCTGCAGGGGGCTTCTTCCTCCCAGAAGCTCCCTGGATGGCGGGAAAGTTTCCCGCCGCCCAGCCAGATGACCAATGGCGAGCTAGCCCTCCCCGGCTGCTGAAGAGGCTGGCGCTGGCCTCTCCCTCTTCTCGGGCAGCCTATTTAAGGCTGATCTAGGCTCCCTAGAAGGCACTGTGCCTGCTTCAGCTGATCCATCCCACCCACCCTGCATGCTGTTTGCGTCTTCAATTCTTGTTAGCTTGTTCTTGTTAATTTGTTCTCGGTATCTTGTTTGTGTTAAATTGTCATAGCTCCATGTTGACATGTGGCATGGGCCCTGGAACTGGCTTGTTTATCCCACCACCCCTAGCAGAAGTGGCAGAAAACATCTGGTGGTCACAGGGATGCCGAGTTTACAATGGCCCGGTATTGTGCCAGCAGCACCCTGGCATGTTAAGCAGTATCGTACAGCAGCGGGTTGCCCGATCATGATCCAGGACCCATGCATGGCTGCCAACCCTTGTTTCTGTAATCAATAAATGAGCTGTGGCCATCGTTTATCCCAAAACTTTGTATGAATGTCTTCTTGGGCTGGCCGGCAGGAGGTGTATCACTCATGCACATGCAAAGTGATATAGAAAAAATAAGAAAATTTTCTTCACATTATCTTTTTTTGGAACAAAGTATTGTTTGCCAACTAACTTGAAAGTAAGTGAGAGGACATGTTTAATTTGAGAACTTTCCAATTCTCTGTGTATCTTGCTAAAACAGGTGAATTGTTCCTAAAATTAATGGTTCAAAGAATCTTAGCACATACTCCTAACAAAAGAAAATAAAAAGCCTGTACTTACCAATTCCTCAATGCCCTGTAGTGTCTTTTTGTCCAGCACCTTAATTAATCTACTCTGAATGATTGAGCTAGTCTCTATAACAGGGAGCAATATTACACAATAGGCACCAGAGCTATAGAATGGCAATGGAATGGAAGAAGTGACAGAATGGTATCAGAGCTCCTATTACATCTACCATCTTATTATCCTTGCTGGCTGCAGCCACCTTTATTGTTTTAAATATGAGCAAGCACATGGTGCCAAATCATCTGCCTCTCCCACCCACCCACAAGCTGTTTTCCTGGTCCTGCTATCAGTCCCCAACTCCCACAGCGTACAGCTTTTAATACCAAGAGGCTGAAATGTCCAAGTTTCCTCCTCCCTCTCTCCTCTCCTGTTCAGATCTTTTATCCTCTATTGCTCTAATCTTTTTCTCTGACTCCCTTCTCTCCTCTGCAGATCTGTTCTATTGTTGTTGTTGTTTCAACAACAATTATTTAATTCCCTTGCTGAGATATTCTTCACTTCTATCCTGACCTTCCCAACTACCCTTTGGTAAAGGAGGAGATTAACCTGTATTGTTTCAGCAGCCCCTTCTGCTTTGAAAAAGATCCAGTTTCACAAAGTAAAGACTGTAGTTTCAAGGAGACAAAGGACTAATGACCAGCAATTTCTTCTTGAAACCAGGGGCACACCTGAGAAATCTGAGTGGTGTGAAACCCACCTTAGCCAAACATAAACTTCTTTTAAATGTATCTAGATGTACCATACTTCAGTGCACCCATTGACTTCCCCTTGATACTGAAAGGTAATGAATATAATAATAATGTCTATAATAACAACAACTTTATTTCTATCCCATCCTATCTCCCAAAGGGGACTCGGGGCAGTTTACAACAAAAAATGGCAAACATTCAATGCCAAAGAAATAAACAACATCAAAGTATACTTATAAAACAACTCAGAAATAACAAATGAAAAATTTAAATATGCAAACAGAACAATTGGGACACATTTCTCTAATGACTCTAATAATAATAAACAATTAAAACATTTAAAACATATAATAAAAATTGCGGCAAGCCGTCCAGGTTAACTGAGTCAGAGTTAATAAAGTGCTAATCACAATTAATCATTCCTAGATCAAAAAACAGAGTTCCTGACAACTGGGAATGACAAACGACAAACAAACATCTTGTGGATTTTCCCTTCAGTATTTGGGGGGGGGGGGGTATTGTTTCCTGTACAGTGAACCTTTTTTAATGCAAAATAATTCATCTGTGTTATTTCAGAACATTCAAGAATGATAAATACTATAGCGAAAAGTACTTCAGCTACTTGAAAAGACAAAATAATTGAGAATTTACATTCCTAATTGAAAATGTGATTTAAAAACTGAGAATGCCCTAAACTGGTGTGAGAATATGGGTATAGCAACAGATGAAAAGGGACTGGAATACTTTCAGAAGCATGGAAAGCCCTGAGAAATCCATTTCTGCAGGCAGTAAAGAATACAGTTTGAATATTTAAAAGCACAGCTGTTACTGAATGTCAAGGAAACAAAGCAATATTAGCATCCAGAGGAAAAAGTATGAGGAGTTAATCATGTACTTCCAGATGAGGTGGATCTATCCTTCTTGTGAAAAGACTTTGGAATACAATATTTACAGAGACAGTGAAATTATAGGATCTAACAGCATGTCCATCATAATCTCTATTCATTGATACAAATTACAGCCTTTTGCATAAAAGCTATTTAGAAGCTAGATTGAAGATAGCAATAGGATGGAAAGACAACTATACATCTTTTGAAAACTGTTGAATTAACTGATCACTAATCTGAAACACATAAAAGCTACATGGAAAAATAGGTAGGATCAAAAACAGCACGATTCAGTAATAGGTAAACAATACATGTTTTAGTGAGTTTTTTTAAGATGTACAGTATATATGATCCAAAATATAGTTTAATTTTGTGTATGTAAAATTTATGTATCTTAGGCACTGAAAGGACACTGTCAGTGCCTAAGATGTATTTTGAATGTATTGCTTTGCAAAAGGAAGCTGATTTCTGAAGTCATGATAAAGCAGAACATTGTTGGGTATTTAATTTATTGTAATTTCATTTTTATTGAACCATGAGGAGTAGCACTTGTAGGACTTTCTTCCACATGCACTTTATGAACTTGATTTGGGCCAACCCTTTGCATAGGGAAGAAAGAACCAGCATATGATCAATTCATTAGAAGCTACTAGATACAAGCTAGTGACTACAAATAGCATGGAATTGATATAATTCACTGCCATAAGATACAGTATTGAAATTGTTACTAAGACATAAGGTTTTAATGGTGTTTAAATATCTTTATTTGTTAATATGTTAATATGCCTTTTCACTGCTCATGTCTCAAAAAGAATTTGATCAGCAACTGTTAATCACTGTCAGTATGTATATGTGCTTTCAAGTCACCTGTCAAAGTACAGCAACCCCATGATTTAATTGGGTTTTCTTAGACAAGGAATACTCAGAGGTGTTTCATCAGTTTCTTACTCTGACATGTACCCTACAATACCTGGGATTCATTGGTGGTCCCTCATCCAATTACTAACCAGGACTTAGCATCCAAGATCAGATGGGATCTGATGTCTTTAGGATATTAATAACTATCTATTGGGTGATTCCATATTTCCTGGACAGCAAGATATAATTAAGCAAGCATGACTGCTTTCATATTCATGCAAACAGTACTCTTGAGCATGGATTAGCTCTAACACACACAATCTGTCTGTGTTAATAATATAATTACAGCTAGGTCTTGCATCTACAGGCAAAATCCAAGAAAACTGTCCACCGTTACTATTGCTCCAGTAATGCATTCTGGAAGTATCATCTCCATGGGTAGAAGTCCAGAGACAGGAGTGTGGGATCTTTATTTTGGACTCTCATTCAACCATGGAAAATCAAAATATTTTACGAACCTGTGCTTTACTTAACAGTACTTACTTGTTTGTGATCCCTGTCCTCAATGATGTCAGCACAGTTCTGTGAAGATGGCATACTAAGTAACATGTGGTCCTTCTGTTGGTTGGCTGGCTGGCTCTGCAGCAGCAGAATAAAAATACTATGTACAATCATGCATAAACAGTGGCTCTTCCCCTTAAAAGGTATCCTGGGAAGCAGCAGTGGGTTCCAGAGGAGAAAACTGAAACAATGTAAAGGGGTTTCCCAACTAGATGCTGAATAATTGAAGTACCAAATTTAGCAATTTTACAGACATAGAAAGCAATAAGGTGAAAGTATCCAGACAATCAGTTGAATTGGTCATGTTTATTTCTTATAATAATTCTCCTGGATAGCTAAGAACAGAGCCAGACATTACAGGGGACAGAGGGATGCCTCTCCTCTGTGGTTCCTTTCCTCTCTTTCTTGTCAAATCTTGCTTAACACCAGGCAGGACATGACAAGGAAGCATTCTGCATTGCTCAGTCTCTGTTTCATGTCACCAACTGCCACTGCAGTAATGCCTTATCATGCCACATGTTTTTCTAAATGATTACACAAGAAAGAATGGAGCAACAGTAGTTCTATGTCTCTCATAATATCTTGTTCTATTCTAAACAAGTGTTCTGAAAAAGTGTTCAATGCAAACGGATTGACTCAAAGCTGAATGAATAAAAGTGATCCACTTTCTCACATAAAGGATTATGAACTAAAATATCTCAAGCAACGGCACTACCTTAGTACATGTAACATCTCACAGTAATAAATAGGAGATGACAGATGTGACCAGTAGCAGTCATGAGAGGACACTAAGTGAGAAGCAAATATAAAATAAATATAAGCAATATAATATTTAGAAAAGCATCATGCTTGTTTGCACATGAGCTTCCCTCTAGCCCTGGCATTGCAACCTTTTTCTCCACTCCCTTTTCTCAGAAAACCTTCACAACACTGATCAAAATCCTGTTGCTGAGTCAATGGTGCTTATGCATTAATTCATCATTCAACAATAGGTTATATGAATCTAATCTAGATGGGAATCATCAACAAGTTTCAGGCAATTGTCACTGGAACATTGCATTTCATAGTTTTGTATGTTTCACTATCATTTTTCACATATAATTTGTCAAAATATTTGGGTACACAATGGAACTTCAGAACCATTTTCTTTATTCGTGGCAAACTAAGCACTGTTTGCATAATTAAATGGAGTCGCCCTTGGGCTGATATGGGCGGGGTATAAATGATGCAAATAAATAAATAAATAAATAAAATATTTGATTCATTTAAGCTGCCCACTCTAGATGTTCAGCTCACTATACTTTATCTGGGTCATCAAACTGGAGAGTAGTGCTGTATTCCTCATTAATAGCTAACCTTTAATTCCTTAATTCCCTATCAAGAATATATTTGGATGTGTGCAAAGAGATCTGTACAATGAAGAAAGCTGACAGGAAGATAATCATCTCATTTGAATGTGGCGTAGGAGTAGAGTTATGTGGATATTCAATACTGTAGCCTCCTAAATAGACAACAAATGGGTCCTATAGGAAATCAGGCTTGAACTCTCCCTAGACACCAAGATGATTCAGCTAAAGCTGTCATATTTTGGACATATCACAACACAATGTGACACATTGGAGAAAACAATAATACTTGGTAAAGCAGAAGACAATATGAAAAAGGGGGCAATTAACAACAGGGTGATTGTTTCAAACAAGGAAACCATGAACCTGATTTTGCAAGACCTGAGCCAGGCTCTTGGGGACCTCTCATTCATAGTGTCACCATAAATGAAAGTTAAATGGTTAGCAAACAACAACAACAAATCCTATTTCAATATAAATAAAGTTGAACAAGAAAAATTGGGAAAGAAAGCAGGAACGCCATTGTAAGCCAGAGGAAATATAAACTGACCAAATAAGAGGCTTTTAGTAATTATCCTTCAGCCACACTGAAATGACAAGGGAAACAATAAAATGGCTGAATCTGAAAACAACATAATTTCATATAGTATAAGAAATTATTTGTACTAACGAGAACTCACTTGAGAACAAATGTTATATAAGCAAGTCTTGGTCATTGTGTCGTATGCCACAGCCAATAATGTCACTTTTGCTCAGTTGTGAAAAAGGAGTAACTCAATCATGGTAAAAGGTTTTAGTATGAAAGCTCATTAAATGAAAGGCAATTTTGGTTGCTGTGTATACATTATTTAACCCTTACAGAATTTCTGTGAAGTACACTGTACATGGTTTTGGTAACTTAGTTGCACTTATTTTTTTCCCTATATTAAGGATGCACTCCTTTGTGGATTTACACAAGAACAAAACCCACCAAATTTATTGTAATTTGCATTACTAAATACAATAGATACAGTGATTTGAATGAGAGTGACCTATACAACTGATCCTGGATCATTATTTTAATCAGGCGGAATTTTAAAATTGAATTTTTAAATTTTTGAACGTTTATAATTGTTTTAACTGTTACTTAATTATGCTTGCTTAATTTTATGTTCGGCATGTAATGGTATCTATTGTAAAGCCGGTCTGAGTCCCCCCTCAGGGGTGAGAAGAATGGTGTACAAATGCTTGAAATAAATAAATAAATAAAGGAAGCAACTGCAAAGCACAAACTAACCATATTAGGAAAATAGCAGAAACCAATTCATGGCTAATGACTGGGGTGGAAGGATGTAGAAAATTGTTAAATAGGACTCAACAAAAATTGCATGCATTTTAACACAGAAATCCATTAAAAGTATGCTGATAAATGCTGAAAGAGAAATTAGACTAAAGCATGTCTATGTTGAAAGTAATTGGCTAATGAAGTGATTGCCCTCTGATTCCTAGGATTTTTCTTTTTAAAAAAATTAAAAATCTGTGCAATGTTTAATACTAAAGGGTGTCAAGAGGAAGGTGCATCAAGCCAACCCTAACTGGGACTACCTTCCACCTGAAAATCAATGTCCTCACTCCAAAAAACATGCAGGTCAAGAATAGGTCTACAGTCACCTACGGACCCATCGGCGAGGCACTACACTTGGAAGGCAATCATACTCGGACACGAATGAGCGCTGATGATGAAGAACAGAACAAATTACTTTTGAATATTAACAGCCCTGGGTCTGAGATCAATCATTTACTGGTGGCCTTAGGCAGAGGTTTTAATTGTGGGTATTATATTTGAATTGGTTTTGTTCAGTGCAAAGGTTTTATCATCATAACTTATCTACTAGATTGTTTTGTTCTTTTATTTATTATTTATTTATTTAGATTTAAAACATTTATATTCCGCCCTTCTCACCTCGAAGGGTCGGAGCACAGCGTATATATGGCAAACATTCAATGCCGGGACAAGAATTCATTATATGCATACATAAAAATTAAAAACATTTATCTCAGCATTAAATACACTGTTTAAAACCATTTCGATCATCCGCATCAAATCTAAGTGGCCTAGTAAGGTTTCCTATCGCTGCTATTGCACTGTTCCGAATGCTTGGTCCCACAGCCAAGTTTTTACCATCCTTCTGAAGGACAGGAGGGAGGAGCCAATCTGATCTCACCAGGAAGGGAGTTCCATAACCGGGGCGCAATCACTGAGAAGGCCCTCTCTCTCGTCCCCACCAATCGCACCTGGGACAATGATGGGACAGAGAGCAGGGCCTCCTTGGAGGATCTTAATCTCCATGGTGGTTCATAGAGGGATGTGTGTTCAAACAGGTAAATTGGGCCGGGGCTGTTTAGGGTTTTATAGGCCCAATTTTAAGTAGTAAGTGTCTATCTTTTAGTTTGTTCTGATTTTAATTCATGTTACAAACCATCTGGGGACCTGCAAAGGATATTAAATTCTGTATTTACTCAAATGTAATGCACAAAATTTTTGGCTTAATTGCTTAACCAAAAGTGCATTGCATGGTGCATTAGAATTGCACTCCTAAACCTGCCTGTGCCCCTCCACCAGGCTGAGGCTAGTGAACTGAATGGGGCTAGTTGGGAAGCTGCTACTCCTCCATCAGGCTGAGACTGCCCCTTCTCCTTGCCTTTGTTTTTGTAATGCACATTACAATCAACAGTGCACCAGACTCAATTAAATATGGTAAATGAATAAATCTCAAATTCTGTTTATAAATAAACTGCCTTGAAAGTTAATAAACTCTACAGGCATCAAGAAGCTTACTATTTCAACATGACGCTGAGACTGCAATTGTATGTTTTTAATTGTTAATTTGTTGTTATATGGTTATTTTTTGTTTTTTTTTTGCTTGTGTTGTATTGAGGGCAGAGACTGCCTTGTGTAAACCGTCCTGAGTCTCCTTCGGGCTGAGAGGGGCGGTATAGAAATGTGACAAATAAATAAATAAATACTATCAAACTCATTTTGAAACAACATATGAGTATCATTTCACATAAATCATATCAAAATTAATTATTTTCAGAGACCAAAGAGACTCGGTATTCATCCAAAATATATCTAATTATAGTGGCATTTTAATATAAAATGAAATAAAAATAGAACATTGAATGAAGCACAAAGACAAATTTTGATCAATGCTGCTTTATTTGTTGTTTTACTTAAGTAGTACTATAAAGCTATTTTCAGCCACTTTCACTTTCTTTGACGAGAAGAATAGGAATCAATCCCTATCAGTTTCTAAACTGTAGAGATGAGAAGTTGTGTTCCACACATTCATTTATATCCTTGTAACTGTAGAAGAAAAGGGTGATTCCTGTATCTATCCATCACAACTCAGGGGCAGGAAAAGTACAAGTTCCCCCATTTTTTCACAGCCCACCAACTTCCAGGACACTCCTAAAGTAGACTTTTAAGACTGGATCGCAATTCATCACTCTAAGTAATCTAATATGAAACAAAACATCCTAGCTTTGCATCATATTACAAAACATGATTGCTTTGCTTTATCCTGCCATTATTTTACTCACACACACACACACACAAGCCAAGAACAAGCCAAAAATGAAATTGTGAATGGCATCATTTATTTTGAGACATAATTGCATGGTCTATTGGGGTGTTGCAAGGCACAAACTCCCACTTCCCAAAGCACAATTGACTAGCCCTGGTCTATGCTCTGTACTGAATCTATTTGCCTTCTAACAGACAATAGAAATTATCATATACTATGCTGAAACATTTATTGTTAATTATTTAAAACAGCATCCCTACAAAAAAGGGAAAGAGAGAGCCAAGAGGAACACCTGCTAGTGAAAGACAGGTAGCTTGCCAACTTGTCACTAATTCTATCACCTTTCCCTTCCCTCTGACAGTCTTTCAAATGAGTACGAGTGGAGTGCCACACCATTCCAATTCTATTCACAAGCATAAAGAAGCATACAACAACCACTGGATCGGCACCAAAAAGAGGAAGTAGCTATTTCATTAAGACCCAGAAGAACATCATAACTTAGATGGGAATTACATTGAAATGTACACCAGTTTCCATGTGCAGAGCACAATAATGAAGTATAATACAGTACGAGTAGATGATTAATGCAACCTAGAAATACATGGCATCGACTTAAATATGACGCAAGCAAATTATTCAGCCCAATAAAAATATATATTATTTATGAAAGCATAAATATGCATGCAGGTTAATATTTCTGCTGTTACTGGTGATGATACACTATATAGGCAAAGCTGAAGTATTGATGAACGTCTTGAGTGTTGAATTTTAAAAATGATTATGGTACTGTAACAAAACATAATGAAGCATTGCTTGAGATACATAAATTTGTGAGCTATAATAAAAATAACAATATTTGGAAAATATTTTCTTGAAAAATTGGTGCATCTTTATCTAAATTAAATTGACCCTACTGTTATGCTCTGGCAAAATCAAAGATGTTTACTTTAAAAAAAAAACTGGATAGAAAGGTTTCCTACAGTAAACACATTTTCCACACATTGGAGGTGGGCCATTGTGTAAAAGGTGTGATTTAAGCTCATAATAACCCAGTATACCTTATTCTGTCCTCTATAACTCAGATTCTCTCCCACTCTCAGGCACATAAAATCCCATGACATGAAGGCTTTGACAGCAAAACTGCACTTATCAGCAGGGGACTCATTACCCTGGCAGGATATCTTCCTTACTCTGAACCTTGTTGGAAAAATGACTTTGTTTTTATGGGCTAAGGGGGTAACAACAAGGTGACAACACCTGCTTCCAAACCTTCTTTGGTGCTTTGAACCACACTTCATTGCTAGTATTAAAAATTATTGTGGGGCAGGCTTGGAAAAGTTACTGTTTGAGATCATAGCTCCTAGAATTCCCCTAGTAAACACAGATGTGTGGCCTGTTCTGTGATAAAGGGGTGAGCCATTTGATATAGTTTAGCAGGAATGTATCTTTAAAACTGCTTCTCTAATCAGAAGTGACACAAATGGAGAAAATGTAAAGACTCTGATCTTTGCTCTCTGTGTTTTGACTGAAAACATGTAAGAAAAAAAACCCTCCTGCTTCTTGACACCTAAACCTTCAAGTAATGAGTCCAATTCTTTCTCATAACTGTTTTTATTAGGGGTATGTTTTTAAAATAATTTGTTCCCAAAAGGGCGAATGAAATTTTTACTCAAGTTGTCCCAACTGCAGTCATGCCTTTGAATGTTGCAGGATTACAAGATGCCCTTACAGTGTGGAGAAGGTTTCATCCTATCAGCAGCAATCTTGTTTTGGTTGTACTTTGCATGCCTGTTGTCTGAAACAGGAGGATGGCTAAGCAAAGAGGATCACTTCCAACATCACATCCTCCTTACAGCTATACAAGGCTGGCTGTCACCACTGTCAATTGCAATCCTCACACAGCTGTCCTCTATTCCTCCTACACAATCATGTGGCGGCCAGCAGGAGGGGAGACATGCTGAGAGAGCAATATCATTGCCTCCTATAATTGGATAGTGACACAAGCATCCTGTAGACAACCATGATTCTCAAACTCTATTTCTCCAGGTATTTTGGACCTCAATTCCCAGAAGCCTAAGATGCGTTGGCCAATGATCAGGGATTCTTGGAGTTAACGTCCAAAACTTCTGCAACTTACTGCACCTGCTCAAATCAGACCATAATTTTCACACTAATTATTTAAAACTAGTTTCACAGACTTTCGTAGGATTATTCTACATTAAATAGAAAGCAAGACAATATACTCTGGGGTCCTCACAACTTATATCAGATTTAAAACTGGACATATATGAAGTAAGGATAATTCAAAACAATTATCTGACTTTCCAGACTCATTTATTCCATATGATTAACAATGTGAGTTAATTTGCAAGCATTCATGTCCACACTTACCTGTTGGATTCCATATGTCCAACCCTGTCTGATACGATCCCTTGCCCATACATTGTGAGCATTCTCTGCCAGTTTATCAACCATGGATTCCTGAGATGGAGTCAGCTTGATACAACTCAGATCCATAGGGGCAGGCTTATAGCCACTTGATAATAAATAACTGTCAAACAAAAAGTGGATAATTTTTATAGGTGTTTCTCTACATATGTTTAAAATAAATAACAATAAAACAAGATCACAGTATACATAAATTTCAGTTGCAGTTGATATTTTCCGTTCACACTATCTTTAAAGACGAAATAATGAAAAAGGAATTTATGGAGGAAAGTGAATAAAATCCTGAAAGATCTGCCAAAGATCTGCACCCCTCTTTTATGCTAACCCTCCCCCCACAGATCCCATGCCTAAATATACCCGCGGAACCTGATTTTCCATAAATGATAAACAGCACCTCAGTCTTTATTGGTAAATAGAATTAATAATGGAGTGTCCTCCCAAAGAAGGAAGTTCAAGCAATACAAGATAATCCATTATCCACTACAATTTAGAGGAAATCGAATATACCCTCATAATTTACTTTACACATAGCTTTAATGACTTGAAAACAAAATCAAGATGTAAAGTTAAGATGGTGGTACTCAGCACCCTACTGGCATACACACCTGAACTGTTACAATGCATGCAAGAGTTTCTAATTAGAAATACTTTCTATTCCATTTAGGAACCAATAAGTCCCCTACCTGCATCAGTCTGAATGTAGAACATTGGTCAAGTCTTATGTTAACCATACAGAGAAGGTATGGTGACATGAGGGAAGAGCCAGGGAAATAGACTTCCACCACGGTGTTACTGTCATCTGTGCAGCTATCAATTCATACTTACTTCTTTGGAAGCTTTAGTTTCTTCACTTTTTCTTCAGCATGCTCATCAGCAATTCCAACATGACATCCTAATGCCAGCAAGGTTCTAGAAGAACAGATCAGTAACTTTTATAAATATAAACTCAATTACAAACTCAAATCTTACACAGAATCGCCAACAAACCCCCAGTTTTCACCCCAATGCTAGCAAGAGGCAACCATGAAAACTATTTGCACAACTAACTAAGGCAAACAACTGGCAAAATAAAGCATCCTGGGTACAAGTTAACTAGCAAAGGAAGTGGGATGATGGTCACATTGGGAGTCAAGGCTCTTCTGGACTCTTGGACCAGTTCCTAAACATGCTTCTGGAGTGAGCTTCATGCATTCCAAGTAGACTGGAACGTACTTAGTCCTAATATTTTTTATACTGGATTTAAACCACTTCATTGGATGTCTTACAATAGCAGATTCCCAGATTAGTTTTGTGTTTACACCTTATTTTATTTTTCTGGTTATTTAATATTTAATGTTTATTTTACTTAAGTGATATTTGGCTTTACTGTTCTAATGTAGCACAAATCCTATGTAAAATCATACTATGTATTTTTGACATTAAATTGAAATCTGAAATATATACAGAAAGTCTTTACTTACAACTTCTGAGGATGCTTGCCATAGATGCAGGCAAAATGTCAGGAGAGAATGCTTCTAGAACATGGCCATATAGCCCAAAAAACCTACAACAACCCTCTTTACTTATATACTTATATATACAGAAAGTATTTACTTAGACTGACCTTACAAAAAGATTTGGTTGTACACATGGTATTATCCATGATTCTGAAACTTTAATAATCAAAATCTGAACTAGCAAAATCTGAAAATCTGTCAAACATTGTAAGCCAGATAGCATTTTTCTTGACGGAAAAAGGAGACTAACTTCTCTCTCAATCTAGAGAGATGTATGGTTCTGTGAAGCTGGGCTTCCTATGGAAAGGGGCTGCTTTCAGGAACTCAACGTGTGTTTGTCCATGGACAGGGCCTTCAGTATATTATGAGGTCATGTAGGTCATATTATGAAGTTGTGTAACGTGGGTAGACTATACTCTCAAGACAAAAAAAAGGAGACAGGAACAGGGCAGAGATTAGAGGAATGTTGGCAGGACTTTATGTTCATTCAGCCCTAATAGAGAGAGCTGATGTTACCACCAAGGCAAAGTCCTACCTCCTGATGACAGACACGCCTCTAATTGTCTGCGTTTCATGAAGCTCACAAAGAGAAGTTTGGCCAGATAGTGAGAAAAGATAGTAGCTCCCTCTTCCAAACATTGTTCTGCAGACCATAAATAGGTTTGTTCAAATACATCTGAACTCTGAGATGCCATTAGTCTGAATGTGTTACAAACTTACTTTAATGTTTCTAGTGACATTTGCAGGTTATAATTTCGTTCTTGTTCTGGAAGCTTTGCAAACTCAACCAGACAAGGATGCTGACGCTTGTTGTCATCCCTAACCTGCAAGAAATGGAATAGAATATCATTGGGAAAGAAAAGAGTAAATCTATGCAACATGGTATACTCAGAGCACTGATGTCAAGCTAACCTATTTTTCAGCAAATATGATGTTTCTCATCTTGGTTTGTTCCTAAACCCTGATTCCTTGGCTCCTATTTCCTTATCTGCAATCTAGAGTCCACTCCTGATATTATATTATGATTCAGTATGATTATATTTGCACCTGATAATCTCATGATAAAAACACAAATGCTATTTTATATCTGAGTTTTAACAAGTAATTCACATTATATTTGCTGAAACAATTAATACTGTTGTCAAGCAGAATGTGGATTTCAAAACAATACTAATAGATTTAATACAATTGCAATTACATATTAATACTATATACACACTGTATGGAAAATATCTTTGCTTTGTATCAAATATATATAATAAACAAAGTATCCATTTTAAATGGGGAAAATGAAAATATACAATTCAAATGGTACTTACAGGACCATATTGCCATCCAAGCTCAATTTTATTCATAACCCAAAGTTCATGAATATTTTCAGCCAGTTTTTCTCTAATTCTTTCCAAATGTGGCGGTAATACAATCTAAAAATGGAAAAGTGACATATGAAATTACTCAAAAGCCAACTGAGAAAAAAATCAACAAAATACTCTATAATAACATTCACTCCTTGTCTAGCGTACTGATTATAATATCCTGTGGTCTTTAACAGAGCAAATGGAGAAGCTATACAATTTTAAAATCCATGTTTTCAAACATCTCTAAAACAATCCAGAATTGAGTGACCCTTTATTTAAATTGAATTTAAATGGCAAGACCCACTATATCAACCTAAAATGATAAAATGAAAAGCTCTGGATGGTTGTCTCACTGAAGGCAGCACTTCCCAATAGCATCAAAATATACACTGCAAAAACAATAGAGTCCATCCCACTTTGCAGTATCTTATGTTTAAAAAAATGAAAGATTTTCTGTTCCTGGTGTCAAAGTGTTATTTCCTATTCAGCTGGGTGATACTTACTTTGAAAGTAGTTGTTATACTCCAGAAATTTATTTTTTGTGGTTGTCACAAACTATGTTGAATTGGTTAAGACTTGATAAGATAGTCATTGAAAAAGTATAGCAAATTATACTGCAGGCTGCCCCGCAAAAACAAAGCTTTTGGAGTTTAATAAACTTTTTCCAAGTCCTTATGATAGAATTAATTAAGAAATAATGTTTATAACCTAGGAACAAATTTGTGTTACATTGTGTAAATTTTCATTCACATTGTCCAAAGCATCTAGATCAGTGGTTCTCAGCCTGTAGGCCAAAACACCTGGGGACCCACAACTCCCAAAAATCCCAGCCAGTTTACCAGGTGTTAGGATTTCTGGGAGTTGAAGGCCAAAACATCTGGGGACTCATAGGTTAAGAACCACTGATCTAGATGGAACCCAGATACTGGATGATTTGTGCAAACTATTGCAATATTTCTTCCATTACTTTAAACTTTGATGCATTATATGCCGGTGTAGATTCATCCTATCTTTGTGTACTTAAATGAATTACATTATATTTATTATTATTATTATTCCAACTATTATATGTAAGAAAAAAAATATTTCATTATTAAACAAAATCATGGGAGTTATTTGACTAATAATTTCAAGCACGTGGCAATATTCTTTCTTCCTTTAATAATAAAGTTTTACAAGTTTGCCAGTACATGGCATCTCTGTCTGCTAGTTATTCTTCAAATTTACCTTTGGAGAAACCATTTATGGTATATCATAGTTCTTGTACTTACTACATCTGGCAAATGCTTGGAATATGGAACGCCAACTAAATACTTCTAGCTACAATTAAAACTGCAAAGATGTTGTTTCCAAAGTGCTTTATGAAACATGGTAGTAACCACCAAAACTTTTAGTAATAGTGTGACACAAAATAATGAGATCACACCAGGGCTTTAAAGCAGGCAGCCCTGCATTTCTGTCGCCTACAGAACTCTGAGATCTGTAGTTTAAGGCAGGGCATTTGAATTATCGGCTACAGAATTCCTTGCCTTTCCAAACTCTATTTCCCAGAATTCTACAGGTGACAGAAATGTGGGGCTGCCCACTTTAAAGCTCTGGTGTAATAATGTGGTTAGAGGCAAATGATGTTCATCTTACATAATAATATGTATTATTCAAAAATTTAAAAAGTGAAAGTAGAATTCATTTACCTGACTGGTATCAACAGGTACTGGGGTGAAAGCTGCTTGTGACAAAGAAATATTTGGACCGAGTAGGTCCCTTGTGTCATTGTGATCCTTTTTGTATTCTCTGCTGTGTTCTACTTTCAATTTCTCTTTTGGCAGAATGGCCTCAAAACAAGGAGCATATCCTGGAGGTGGAAGGAATTTAAATTCCCCATGGCGGCCTCCAAGCAAAAAGCGTACCCTACAAGACAACAACAATTTAAAGAGTTCAATTTCTAAAAGGTAGACCAATAAAAAGAACAAATTGGGACCTCTTGATCGACTATGAAAAGGATTATAGTAGTAGATAATAATGAAACAAACTTTGGGAAAATGAATAACAAGTAACATGATTCAATGGAAGACACAAGTTTGGTATGGAAGTTGCAAAATCCTTTTTCTTTTCTCTCTCTCTCTCTCTCTCTCTCTCTCTCCTTTCTTTTTCGTCTTTTAAGTTTTCCTACTTTTCTATATGTGATGATTGTTCCCCCTCTTTCCTTGGTATAATCTATTTTTATATTGTTTAAAATAAATTTTAAAATTTCTCCCCAAAAAATTCTGCAAGTTCATTCATCAAATGTTGTGCTCAAATGTTATGCTCTGCATGGGTTGAATATGTGAGGGTATTATCCCCCAGAGAAACCTAGTTTTAAATCATATTAATTTCCTCCATACCAATCTACAATGATCCTCAAGTTATTCCATTGTTACCCAAGCTACTACTTGTTTACATTCTTAATTTCACTTCCCATAAAAATAAAAATAAATCTCTCACATATGGGAATTAAACAGTCCTTCAGAAGTTGTTCAGTTAAGAACATAAGAACATAAGAAGAGCCATGCTGAATCGGGCCTCAGCCCATCTAGTCCAGCATTCTGTGTCACACAGTGGCCCACTAGTTGTACACAGGGATCTCTAGCAGAAAGGAGGGCAAAACCCTCACCTGCTCCCGACCCCCCACAACCAGTACCCGGGGAAATCCTGCCTGCCTCCATCAACACAGAGGTGGCACTTGGATGTCCATTTCAGTAGCTACTGATTCCCTTGGTATCCATGAATCTGTCTAATCCTGCCTTGAAGCTGTCCAGGCTGACCGCTGTCACAACCTCCTCTGGAAGTGAGTTCCATAACCCAATGACCCTCTGGGTGAAGAAATATTTCCCTTTATTAGTCCTAACTTTCCTACCTTGGAGGTTTAGGGAGTGCCCCCTGGTCCTAGTGTTGTGTGACAGAGAAAATATTTTTTCTCTATTCACCCTTTCTATCCCATGCATGATTTTATACACTTCGATCAAGTCACCTCTTAAACGCCGTCTTTCAAGGCTGAAAAGACCAAGGCATTGCAACCTGATTTCGTAAGGGAGCTGCTCCATCCCTTGGATCATTCTTGTTGCCCTTTTCTGTACCTTTTCCAGTTCCGTTATATCCTTCTTGAGGTGCGGTGACCAGAATTGTACACAGTACTCCAGATGTGGCCTCACCATAGATTTGTAGAGAGGCAATACAACATTTGACGACCTATTTTCGATTCCCTTCCTGATCATGCCAAGCATAGAATTTGCTTTTTTTTTTACTGCTGCTGCGCACTGGGTTGACATCTTCATTGAGCTGTCCACCAAAACCCCAAGTTCTCAAGGTCTTATTCATGACAGTTAAAGAGATACCAGAGTGCATTAATTTTATAGTCCACATCAGGCATCATCAAACTGTGGCCATCCAGCTGTTTGGGCCTCCAACTCCCATAATGGCATGAGTACCAAATACCAGAACAAATACAAGGCTTCTTGAGGTTCCATAGTCACTCTAGATCAATTTGCCTCATAACCCACCCCACATGCACATTTTATAAGGAAAATTGTGGGTTTTTTATTTTTAAAAATGAGAATATTCAGAGGATCTACAGTACATTGATCCATATTGTTTGGTCCTCGGAGAAGGGTCAATAAATAAAACAGAAATTATAAAATAAAAATTAACAAATGTACATATTTTCTTAAAATGTTAGGATGCATGCACTAACTTTATTCCTGCAGAAAAACTGACAACTGGGAAGAAAAGACCATCTATGTTGAAATTCTCAAACATCCCTTGGACTGGCTGCCCATTTATCCGGAATGAAATGCTTGGAGTACTCAGGTCAAGGCAGCAGCTGATCACATCATCAGTCCGTAGTAAATGCTGGTTGGGAGAATTCACAGCTCTTGCTACACAACCTGCAATATAAACACAGATATACCAAAAAGGAATGTTGAGGTTTATGCAAGAAAAATTACCTCCAGAGAACTCAAGACAAAACCATAGAATATATTAACAGAGCCCTAGACATGCTGGTCCATTGGTTAGCAACACTAAATGTCAAAAACTCGGAAAGGTATGAGCTCCACAACTGAATTAGGGCAATTCCCTCTACATTTTCCTATTGGGAAAATATTATTGCCATATATGGACTTTTTGTTCCAAGTTCAAAAAGGTATTGAAAAGAATGTTAATTTGTCTTACCTGACCATAGATGAAGTCCATCGAAACCATAGGAATATAGATCATCACCAACACCATTACCTCCCCACTCTTCTCCTCCCACAGGATATGGTGAATAGCCTTCTGTTGATGCCCAACCCACACGAAGGTGAGTGGCTTCTGCTGTTGGAAATGGTTCCACGTGGTCAACCATTAGCTCATAATACCATTTCCTGTACTGAGCAGATCCTTCACTGATTCCAAGGAAAATATTGGGTCTCATACTGAATGCAAGCAAAAACATAAAGTCATAAGCATCAGACAATCAAATCTGTACAAAGTTTAAGTATTTGCTGGAATTATTTTTATTTAACTTTTTGATGCTTGTTCTCTGTAACCCTTTTATTTTTACTTATTTATTTATCTTCTCAGATTTTTATCCCACAATAAACCTGATAGAAAAGAAGACACAAACCAAGACAACAGCCATGAACAAGGTACTTTAATACAAAGGGTGTGGAAGTACAATTTAAAAGTTAACATACATTTTAAATTTCAATTTTATTCAGTTGAACATTTTATGACTTTGCAGTTGCCTTTCTGTCACAAGCTGGTGAATACACTAAATTTCCTTTATAACTGCAACCATTATAGTTGGTTGTCTATCAAAAATCCTTTTTACTTGTTTGAGGGTTTATTAAAGTACTTTTGTGTATAATGTATATGGAAATGTGTGCATGGATTCAAGTTTTACCTGCTCACATGGTTGACAAGGCGTGTCTGGAGTAGTAGATCCCTTCCTGGCAGAAGATTGTCACAGATCAAATGTTGATTAGATCTCACAGCTACCCCATGACATACACACAGAGAGCATAAAACATCTAACACCTGGAAAAGAAATGATAATGAATAATACAGTATATGGTTCCTCTACCAAAAAAGGCATCTCATTATCTTAAACCAACCCCTCTTCCTTGCTGTCTTAAAGATAACGCATAGAACTTGCTACTTATCACACTGAGCCTCTAGATTGTCTGTTGTGGGTCACCCATACCTTATGGTTTCTTCCATGTTTGTCCAATAGGCATATAATTGATTTAATGTGTCCTTCTTTAATAATATTTAATGCTTCAGGACTTTCCACCAACACACAGTGCAAAACTTCAAGAATTCCTAAAAATATAAGAAAAAACCAGATGTTTTCCCCATAATATCATTTCAGAATCATACAAGGTGATAAGGAGATCTAAGTACTATTACAATAGTCCTTCCTGTTTGATGACCATTATCATCTTGAAAAGAGAAAAGAAGAAAATAGCACCAAAAAAGCATCCATTGTTGTTGCCACAGACATGTAAAACGTTGTTGTTGTTCATACCACAAAACCATACTGGCTCTCAGTTAAGGAGTACTGCACAGTTAAGGAGGAAATGTATCACTGCTCTTGATAAGTATGAAAACGTGAATTTAATATAAAAATGCTTAATAGAACTTAAATCTCATCAACTGACTCCTAAAAGCTACATGCTCCACTTGATTTAATTTCAAATGGCTTTCGCCATCTTTGAACAGATATAATGAGTCTACACTTCTACACAGGAATGAAGCCTGAAGTGAAAAGTTAAGCTTAACGTAAAATAAACTCCAACAAACTTTTGATTCTGTAGAAGGCAAGATAATATTTCCCCACATATTATGGAGAGTATCCATGGTCTGAGCTGAATTGTTTTAAAATGAACTCAATGTTGGAGGTTGCCAAATACATGATTTTACACATAAATAAAATTACAAAAAATGGTTCAACACTGACTACTAGTGCCGCAACAACAACAAAAAATTTGAATTTTACGATTCACTGCTTTGATTGCGGGAGAATAGGAATCGCGCAAAAACTGATCTGGTGCCATACACTTTCTGTATATTACAATTGTAAAATATGCTCCTATACCCCAAGGGATACTTTGGTTGTGCTTTTGCTGCATGGTAAGGGGTTGGACTACACAGCCCATGTGGTCTCTTCCAACTCTATGATTATATGATTCTAAGTTGAATAAATGTGTAAAATTGAAATGATTAAAAAGTAAGATGCAATTAATCACCTCTAACCTTCAATTAACCAACATTATCAACCAAATGAAGTAGCAGTTACTGCCATTAAGTATTATCAGATTAAGAAAAATTCCCCTAGGTCCAGTCATGGTTGTTCCAGGTGATCTCTGAATTCAGCACCAGCAAAACTACGAGACATAGTTAATTACTGCTGTTGTGGTTACAGTTAATGTTGAACATGAATTGAAATGCTGGTTTCAATGTAAAATGACACCGAATGCAATAGAATGCTAAACTCAGTTCCAACAGACCTCACAACCTCTGAGGATGCTTGCCATAGATGCAGGTGAAACATCAGGAGAGAATGCTTCTAGAACATGGCCGTATAACCCAAAAAACCTACAACAACCCAGTGATTCCAGCCATGAAAGCCTTTGACAATACATTGTCTTCTATATATTGACTCATACACCATGAGCTATCCAATTAACTAAACTCAAAGATGCATTCTGGTCAAATTCCCCCATAATCTTTTTGTATGAAAAAGAATGAGCTTTTTGATGCATTATTTCAAGCTTTTCTATTCACTAGAGGAAACAGCAGAAGGAATCAGCTGTCAACCAAGAGGTTTTCTCCACTAGTACCTCTTACTGGCAGAAGGATAGTAAAGCCTAAAAGAAACAGGTATGTTAGCCTGGATCTGTATGCAAAGGAAACTTGAGATTAAATGACAGAAGTTGGTAGTATAAGCTTCAATGGATTTAGATCTGATGAAGTCTAATATGCTTGCATCTAATAAAGTAGATTTATGTCTAGGATTTATGTCTAACTTATTTCTTTCTGTCTCAAGGGTGCTACAAGAATCCGATGCATACTATAAAAAGCTAATTAGGAAAGACACAGAAAGCACATTGAAGTTTTATTTATCTCATCAATAAGCTTATTATCTGAAACTAATTGTAGTTAGAGATAATAATTTAACTAGTTAAATATTACATATTTTGATCACAAGAATTACAATCAAAAGGCATTTACTATCTACATAGTCCCCGAAATTATACCCATTGCCCCAAGGGCAAACAAATCATCAGAGTACTTTTCAAAATGTCTTCAATAGCTCATCTTTTTCATTTGAAAAGAGAGAACTAGAAGAAAAATCTAAACTATTAATTTGATTCCTATCGTAAAGCCCAAAGGCCAATTGTATTTTAATTAAGTAATCATTTACAGTACAGCTCTCTCTGGTGACTTTAAAAAACTGAATTACAGAACACTTCACTGTTCTTGGCATGAAAACCCATGACAGAATAATAAAATACAGCCCATTGCCACCCAGAATGATATAAAGAACTGAGAGTTTTTAAGATGGAAAAGTTTTCTTCAATTTTTTTCTCATGTGTATGAATTGCTTTGTAGAAAACCCCCGTAAATCAGTTAAAATATCACTATTCTGTGAATAGGAGGCATTTTGATGCTTTCTTAACCCATGCACTCATACTGATCACAGTAGGATATTATATGGTCAGTGTAGAACCAGCCAAAGGTTTATGTCAGGGCTGTCCAACAGGCGGCCCTGGGGCCGTACACGGCCCCCCAGCCCCTTGGCTACGGCCCCTTACCCTCCTGCAATAAATAATATATTTTTTAAAATATTTTTTAAAAAATTTTTTTGATTAAAAATATTATTATTTTTTATTATTATTTTTGGTCCTGCCCCCTTGGCTTTCTATTGGCCGCCGGCTCTTCTCCTGAGGGAGGGGGCCAATGGGAGGGAGTGACGTCTCTCGGGCCGCACCCCCTTGGCAGCAAACAGGAAGAGCGACCCGGCCGCATGGGCGCTCCATGTGGCTCGGCAGAGCTCCTTCCTCCTTCTCATCCTCCCTCCCTCCCTTCCCAGGGAGGAGTTATTGCAAGGAAGCATTCAGCATTATGGTGAGCAACATTTCTTCTCCCTCCCTCCTTCCATTCCACCCTTTCATCCTTCTTCCTTCCCTGCCCCTTCCCTCTCTCTCTTTCTCCTCTCGCTCGCTTCCTCCTCCTGCTGCTATGTGCACTCAGAGGCGCTCAGGCCCTCAGCACACTCACCTCCATCGCCCGGCCTTCTCCCCCCCCCCCGCTTCCCTCTCTCTCTCTTTCTACTCCCCCCTCCCTTTCCTTCCACTCTTTCCTTCTTTCCTCCGTCCCTCTCTTTCACCTTCTTTCCTTCCACCCACCCACCCTTTCGTCCTTCCTTTCAACTGTTCTCCCTCCCTCCTTGCCCCTCTTTTACCTTCCTTTCTTCCTTTCCTGCTACCCTTTTATCTTTTCTTCCTTCTCACTTTCCCTCCTCCCTTTCCTCCCTCCATTCCCTTCCATCCTTCTCTTCCACTCCTTCCTTCTCCTGTCCAGATCCATCATTGTTTGGGTCCACAGTGCTCTCTGGGTGTAGGTGAACTATAACTTCCAAACTCAAGGTCAATTCCCAAGCAACCCATTTCAGTACTTTCTGTTGGTAATGAGAATTCAATATGCCAGAGAGTTTGGTTCAATTCCAGTGTTGCAAGAGTTCAGGATGCTCTTCGATTGTGTTTTAACTATAAATCCCAGAATGTCAAGGTCTATTTTCCCCACATTTGGGCATATTGAGTATTCATGCCAAGTTTGGTCCTGATCCAACATTGTTTGAGTCCACAGTGCTCTCTGGATATGGGTGAACTACAACTCCGAAACTCAATACCCATCAAACTCTTGTAGTATTTTCTCTTGGTTATGGGAATTTTGTGTGGGAAGTTTGATTCCATTCCATAATTGGTGGAGTTCAGGATGCTCTTTGTGTGGTAACTATAAATCCCAGCAACTACAACTCCCAAATGAAAAAAGCAATTTTTTGACTGATGGTCCCTCCTTGGGTTAGTATTAGTATGTTTTGTGGCCAAATTTGGCAGCAAATGTGTCCAGTGGTTTTTGAGTTATGTTAATACTACTAAAAGAGGAGGCAGCCTGTGCAGCTGCCTCCTCCTTTTGGGGCGGAGCCGGGGGAGGGAAGGGGCGGAGCCAGGGCAGGGAGGGAGCGGAGCCAGGGGAGGGAGGGGGCGGAGCCGGGAGAGGGGGCGGAGGCAGGGTGGAGGCAGACCCTAAGGCCCCCCAGGTGATCAGTGACTGGAAGTCAGGCCCCCGGTCCAGTAGAAGTTGGACAGCCCTGTTTTATGTCATTCACTCAGTTATGTATCCTTAGATGTCTTTTCAAGTAGCAAATGACACAGGCATTTAAACGTTCAACAAGTGATATCAATCACTGATTGTTCCAATGTTGATATGAGACCAAGCAAATCAATACAATGTTTTGGTGTAATTTCACTACATTCTTTTTTCAAATATTAATTCCTTCTGATGCCCCGAATTACTCTAGATTTAGAATATAACCTGGATTCTAAGTCTCATTGGTCTAAACTTACTGGTAAAAGCTAAATATAGTAATAAAAGATGAAGAGTTCAGTATAAGTAGATTGACTCAATAAAAGAACCTGAAGCTATGAATAAGTCTCTTTAGTAGGGTCGGGAATTGCAAAAGGCTGATATCTTTCATATGAGACTGACTGAAATTTAACAAAAGCCCCAATATACATCCCATAATCCCATGAGGTGGTAGGCTCTTGCTGCTTTTAGATTTTAAATTTAATTATTTATTTAAAGATAAGGGTTTTGATTAGTTATTAGTTATTTATTTAATATTTTGAAAGCATTTATAATGTGCATTGTCTATGGGGCCCTGATAGACTGAGAAACAATAAATAAATAAACACTCTTGAACAAGTTGCTAAATGATGAATTATGTCAATTCCTTTAGTTTATTACATCTATTTTAGTTGAGACGCTGTTGATATTTGCCATCAAGTCAACCCTATGAACAAGAGACTTCCCAGGGATTCTGTTATTAACAGCCTTGCAAAACTCTTTATTTATAGTGTTTATAAATAAAGAATTTTGCAAGGCTGTTAATAACAGAATCCTTGGGAAGTCTCTTATTCATAGGGTTGACTTGATGGCAAATATCAACAGCGTCCCAACTAAAATAGATGTAATAAACCAAAGGAATTGACATAATTCACCATTTAGCAACTTGTTCAAGAGGAATACTCTATTTGGGATTAGTCATTGGCATGAATCATGTCTGTATTTTTTATTATTTTGTATTTAATAAGATCTTCTGAGAAACAGGCCTGTGTAAAGTAATTATCTGTGATAAATCTGCATAAATATACTACTGCTAAAGTTCAATGGTTCCTTATACGAGTTCATACGTGTGACTGGAGATGAATTCAATAAAAATACACTAGCTTGAATAATCACAACAGCTTATTGATTTCAACAAATAAACAAAGCTTACAAACAAATATTTTCTAATCAATGCACAAATCAACATATAGAAGCAGTAATGTAAGGTATGAGGAGACAAGTTTAACCAAAAGGGGTAGCAGGTAAGGAACCCAGACCCCTTTCTTCCTTTCCAGATTGTTTCCCTGCATCTCCTTTTCCCAAGATCTCTCACACAGAAAACATTTCTTACATGCCAAGAACAACAATTGAGTCAACAGGCTACATAGAGCTAAAACAGGGGATTGTAAAAGTTCTGAACTCTTCCCCTTTCTAGTTACAACTGTTCAAAATTGGGGAGGGGGTGACCTTTACTTTTTAAATTATTTTCCAGAAAGCAATTATTTTCCAGAAAGTCATTATTTTAGATGTCAGTAAAAGATGAGTTGTATCACCAAAGTGCAGAGATGACACTTCCAAATGAAACCTGTTTTCTTTCCAGGAAGTGATCACAAAACTAAACACATTAAGCATAGATGACCAAAAGCATATGGTCTGACAACAAAAGTCTTTAATTGTATTTAAAGGGGATTTTGTTCCACATAAATTTGATGCTATGTAAAACATTATATACTGGACATAGAAATAATAACTTTTTAAATTATTTCCATGTGACCTATCATGTTATTACCAAAATGAGAGTAACACACAAGAAACATAGAGATCTCCTAAAAATGAAATTCTTCAATACTTCATTTCTCTTTATGTTGCTTCTTATACAAAATGCAAAAATAGTAAATAAATAAATACCAGAAGATGCTTCCAGTCTCTCCAATCTACTGATGAGCCAATCAAGAGATCCAGAAAACTGGGCACAATTTTTACGATTCCCTCTAATCAAAGCCGCTATCCAGGAGAGAGAGGGGGGAGAGGGGGGGAGAGGGAATAATCATTATTTTCTAAATCTTTATCTTCATGGTCTATATTTGAGTCAAACTCTACAATTTAATAAACTTAGAGCAGGAGTATAAAACTCATTTTCATCAAGAGCCACATCAACCTTACGGTTCCCTTCAAAGGGCTATTGAATTCAAGGACAGAATCTGTGGATGCAGAGGGTCAACTATAATTTATTTGCATAGTGATCAATATGCTTTACTTTTTAGCAAATTTGGGTCCTCAGATGTTACTGAATGACAACTTCCCGCACTTTTGATTTTTCATCATATATATATCGGGGATAAAGACAAGTTGCTTACCTGTAACCATGTTTCTTTGAGTGTTCTTCCGTGAGTCTACACATATGGAATTACTGTGCCTGCGCAAGCTCCAACAGAAAGTTTTCCAAGCAGTGATCTTTCAAATTTTGGCAGTAACTCTGCCCAGTTCTTCCAGGGCATAAAAGGTTCCACACTCCCCAATTCCGCTGCAGCAAAGGCAGCTAGAAAAGGGGAGGTTTGAATAAAAGGGGAGGCACGAGCAAGTTTGTATGAATTCTCAGACGACCACTCAAAGAAACACTGTTACAGGTAAGCAACCTGTCCTTTTTCTTTGTGGTCTCTGTGAATGCACACACATGGAATCCGGTTCCTATGGAAAATGAGGTAGGGCTCATCAACCGTGAATGCCACTAATCCCAAAGGGTGGTGCGCTGAGATTGACACCAGGTAGGCTACTTTCCAGAAAAGGAGACAGAGGTCCAATGTGGCAAGCAGCTTGAATTGAGGTCTGGAGATTTAGGAGAGAACCAGCTTGAGGCTCCAGCTGGGAGTTGGAGGGTGAACAGGATGATGGAGGTTGTTGTATCTCAAGAAAGTCATGCTAAGATGGCTGGTGAAGAGTGATGGGTGACCTCGCTTCTGCAGGGACCATGAGATGGCAGCCAGGTAAGTCTTAATAGACAAGAGTGAGTTCTCAGTCCAAGAAGATAAGGAGGATACACTCAATACTGATGCCTCCGGCGGTGAGTCCCCTGGGATCAAAGAAAGGACCAAAACCAAGAGATCTTGTAAGTATATGACTTCTTGGTTGAAGGTTTGTGTGTGTCTGAAGAATGGCTTGAAGGGCCTCTTCAAAATGGGTTAAGGTTTGATCCTCCATGCTGTGAGATGGAGGGAGGAGACATCCATATGAAGTATCTTCCCATTCCTTGGATAGAAGTCAAGAGGGAGGGGGCTGAAAGCTGATGACAGTGGACTCTGAAGATGTTCAGCAGGGTTGGATACCATACTTGTTTCAGCTAGGCAGGCATTAACAGGATGCAGTCTACCCAGAATGTCAGGATCAATTCCAACACTCTGAGGATCAGAAGGATTGAAGATGTAGAAGAAAGAGCCCATCTATCTTAGGAGGAAAGCATCCCCAAGGCAGATGGTTGATGTTCGGTGCCAGCCTCAATATATACCAGGGAAATAGGCATTCATCCGGGAGGTGAAGAGATCAACGTCTGTCCAGCCCCATTTGTCAAAGAGGTGACAGAGTTCCATTGGGTCTAGTATCCACCTATGGGAGCACGTAATGGTACTGCTGAGTACATCTGCCAGGCCATTTTGGGTTCTGTTGATGTAATACATGGGCGTTGTGTTGTCCATGAGTATTTGAACAGTTCTTTGAGACACCAAATGGGAGAAGACTCAGAGTGCCTTGAAAATTGCTAAGTTTGAGGAAGTTGATATGATGGCTTGATTCTTTGGGAGGCCACAGGTTCTGGATTATCAGGTTGCCTAAGTGGGCTCCCCACCCAAAAGTTGACAAGTTGGTCGTTATTATGATCAATTGGTTGTGGGGCATGAAAAGGTACCCCTCAGCAGACATTGTTGAGACGGGTCCACCAGGTCTTCAACACCAGTCTCAGGATCATCAGGAAACAAGAGTTGTGGTGGAGGACTGGGATGAAGTGATAGATGAACCACCTCTGTAGGGGTCAGAGGCAGAGCCTGGTGAATGACGTGATGACTACTGTCGATGCCATGTGTCCAAGGAGAACTGGGTAGACCTGGCTCGGACTTGGTGATGGTCTTGACAGAGCAGTATTTCATTTTGGAGAGCTTTCCTTGGGAAAGAAGGCCTTCTGAGCAATGGAATCGAACATTGTCCCAATAAACTTTATTGACGTCATCAGTGTGAGGTGTGACTTCTCGGTGTTGAGGTGAGAGAGTCTAGGAGTGGGAGAGTGATACTCACATGGAACTCGAGGGTGACTGGTGAGAGTGTGATGATCAGCCAATCATCTAGGTTGGGAAAAAGTATGATGCAGTGTCTCCGAAGGTATGCCGTCACAGATTTGTAGGCAACCCTAACAGCAATCCATCAATGCTCAAGAGCCTAGAATCAGTGATCCTAATCTATGGATAACACATAGCAAGCTGAGTTTCATGCACATTGTCTACAAGATACAGAAAGACTGTAGGGGTATGGGGAAGTTTGTATTCATCAGTTTTATAAAGAAAGAAGTATTTTGAAAGAATTGTATATTTCAACAACAACTATTCTGAATTACATTCGTTCAATAGTTAGCTATATGTATAGATATCAGTACTGTATGAGCTATATTCCTAATTGCAGATATAAATGAATTAAGAGTTATTTTCCTTATTCAAATTTTTAATGAATTGTGCTATACATACGAACAAAGTAGAATTTGATCAAACTTGTCTATTTCTTGTGAACTTAGAAAAAATTCTCCTTAAAAGAGTATTAAGTAATTCTTTAATAAAAAGTATTGTTATTCCAAGTCTGCCATTTTTCATTATCATAGATTTTTTGAACATACTTTTCATTCTAACAAACCACCATAGTTTAATGCAGACATAGTTATTTTAAAATACCATTTCATATAAAACAATCGACAAAAAGAATCAGCATTTTGATTTTTAAGTACATATATGTGCATGTCTGGGTGCAAATTATCACCCTTATTAAAGAACATTACTTACCTAACAATTCATATAATGAGTTTAGAATAGATTTCCAAGTCTCTCCTGCCTCCTTCCCTGCTACATCAGCAAAATGTGCTGCACTGCTGTAGACATGCAAGCGATCAATACATTCAAGCACCAAGTTGATCATACCCTACAAGGGAAACGGTACCCATTAGAGGCAACAGTAACATTTTGTTTTAAATGACAGCTAAATCCATTTCTTATTTAACCTTGTGCAAATTTGAAGGATTGTTTAGCCAGTCCTAAATCAAGGACTGGCTAAATCAAGATTGTTACCTCTTCCTGGAAGAGATTCTGTCGATTCTTCAGTGCTCTTAGTCGGTTCTGCTTGTCTTCATGCTCTAAATGCTCATCAGGTGGATGGAAGTAACCAATTAAGTCCTGGAGGCTAAGGCTGACTGACTCAATAGGTAAGTCAACTGTGGAAGACTTTGCTTTCTTGCTGAGAGCATCAAGGCCCCTAAAATCAATTAAAAAACTGTGTAAGACATACTGTTGATTGTCAATAATTTATTTTTATTCTCGGGCCCTAAATTGTCTTGGATTACTCACCTCTCAGGAGGGCAGGAAGGCATATGTTTACAGTGATGGGCTGAAGCAAGAGTTGAGTGAGGTTAGACCCAAAACTAGGAAAACTCATCTCTTTCCTCTCTTCCTCCTCCCGCACACAAATTAGAGTGTTGGGAAAGAAGCAAAGCACTCTTGTAGCCCCCACTCTTACAGAGAGGTTTGAAAATTAGGCTGAACCAAGTTGTCCATGTCTGATTTAAATAGTGTATATGTACATGGTGCTTTGGAAAGCATTAGGATAATCAGTATCCTTGGTGTAGCAATGTCAGGCATGTTGATTTTACAATCTAAAAATTGACAAACGAATCTTCACAGAACAAGAAATGAACAATAGCTTCAAACTACAGGAAAGGAGATTCCACCTAAACATATGAAGAAGAAATTCCTAACTGTGAGAGTTGTTCAGCAGTGGAACTCTCTCCCCCGGAGTGTGGTGGAGGCTCCTTCTTTGGAGGCTTTTAAACAGAGGCTGGATGGTCATCTGTCGGGAGTGCTTTGAATGCGATTTTTCTGCTTTTTGGCAGGGGGTTGGACTGGATGGCCCACAAGGTCTCTTCTAACTCTATGATTCTATGACTCTAATGTAGGGACCAATACAGGAAGAGTAATCACATATTGCAATAATAAATATTTATGTTTAGTTATAGGATATGAACTCTTGTACCTTATGAATCTATTGAAAAGGAAGACTGTACTACGAATTACTCGTGCAGTACGTGATTCTTCATGCTGCGATCTGGACAAAGTTAGGCCATCATCCATATGGCCTTCATGGTGCATGATAGCCTGCAATGAAATGACAAATAATAATTACAATAAATCTGTAATATTTAGTTTTGTATACCGATTTTTTGAACTCCTGAAAGCTTTTCATTCACACTATTTTGGTGATGTTAAACAAGTTACCTGAATATTTTTCCCAAACTTACCTGGGTGAGAGAGATAAAAGAGGCTAAGAGACAGTCGCATTCACCACTCCCTAAATTAAAATCTGCAACAACATTTGAGTTAGGAATTCAAATGGCCCGCATTCCCTTGAACGACGATGCTAGTCTTCCACAATAGCATATAAAAAGGTTAAAATGATAAATTTATTATAGATAAAAAGCCTAGACACAGACACAAACACACTGTACTTCTAGGTAGCTTTAGCATTAAGGGATTACTTAAATTTAATTGGTGTAATTTTTAATCAGGTAATTTTTTTGTTTTTAGTACAAAAGAAAATCAACGTGATGCTTTAGTTGACTATAAAATCAATGCAATGCTCATAACTCAGTGAAAAGGCTTGCCTAATTAAAAATGGACAATGGCCATGCCAAGCATTTTATATTCTGAAACAAATACTATATAGTGCCTTCTATACAATATGAATGGATAAGCTAATCAAGCTGGCAATTATATTTTCTCCAACAACCATAACAGGACAGTATCTTCAACACTACATAATAGCAATATGTTAGATGTTCTCAACTGAACCTGGCCAAAATCCTAGGCCTCACCAAGATTTCATTTGATAGCAAAACTGATATACACACCACTGATGTAGAATGTGTTTTATTGATGGCAGGTACTCTATAAAAAAAGTCCAATAATTTAGCTGATGAGTTTGATCACAACCAGTGGTTGAACTAGAACATTACACTATGAATTTTCAAACTATCCACGGATAGCCACTACTACCAACAGACCAAGGGCCCATCCAGATAGGGTCCGTAATGCAGGACTTCCCATGGTTGTACCAGAGGTGTCAAAATGACATCTCTAGTAAAACCAAATTAATTTAAGACAAAGTAGAAAACCCTGTTTTGTCCTGAATTAATTCGCTATTCCATTAAACCCAGGTCTTCCTGAAAAACCTGGGTCTAATGGAGTATGGGCCCTGGGGAACTGACCTCCAAGTACTCCTTTGACTACCAAGGGGTTTGTATGCACAGCCCCTAGGCCCAAAGGGGTTCCTAAGACCATCAGAAATAGGTTTTCTGATAGTCTTTGGTGACCCCTCTGAAACCCCCTCATGCCCCCCCCCAGGTCCTGACCCCCAGGTTGAGGAAAAATTGCTGTATGCAGTACTTTCAAAATTCAGCATTATCAAGCATTTACTGGTTGACAAATCAAAATTTTAACATCGCAGTTATATAGAATGTCTGGCCCCTTCTACACTGCAATAAATAATCCAGATTATCTGCTTTGAACTGACAGTGTAAATTTATATAATCCTGTTCAAAACAGTTAATGTGGATTATCTGATTTGATAATCTGGATTATATAGCATCATAGAAGGGGTTTATATCATGTTGGATCAAATCAGAATTTTATTGTTGCTATTCTAATGCTAAAAATGAAGCTATTAACATTATAGGAGCTATTGGGAAAACAGAAGTGACAAAGTTGAAAAGGAAGAAGTTGATGGATAAAGAGCTCACAGCAAAGAACGTGACAAAAATAATGAGTACCGAATAACAAAGAAAATAGATAGCTACAATGATCTAGCAGAGGCTTGGCTGAAATGATTTATAAGTAGAGTTTTTCCCTTAGGTTTTTCATGACAAGAGTAAAAAAGAAGGCTTGCAGAATAAAACATTGTACAAAATCTGCCCAAGGCAACCCTTACGATATATGGCAAGAATTCTAAATAATAAATAATAAACGTGCTGCTGTAAAAGTATTCTTTATATTTTTATATTTTTGTTACAAAATGCTGCAAAATGATTCCTTCCTTCCCTCTCTAAAACTTCTGGTCCAGTTTATCTAATATCTGTATGGTTATTATGATCCAAATCCTCCAGTCAGGGGAATGTAAAATTCTCACAGCTTGGGTCATGATATTTGAAGATGAGTATGTTTTTATTAAACTGGCATATTAATCTGGTCCCATAGCAATAAACAACTGAATTTTTATTAATTGAATAATGTTTACTAATTAATTACATGGAATATTATCTTCCAAAAAAAGATAACAAGATATCTAGATAATTGTATGGGCCCATGCAATAACCATACAGGAATGTTTGAAGCTTACTGTTCAAAAATACAGTCAACATTCCATTTGAGGTGAGTCTAGGTTTGCTTCTTTGATATTGTAGACAAGCCTTTAGTTTTCTTTTGACTTCTTGACTACTGTCTCCATTTTCACTCATGAGTAAGCCAAAGTATAGGAAATCTGTAACCATGCTAGTATCCACCATCTACTTTAATGATATTTAAAGCAACCGTGCTTTTTAATATTAATATTTTTCCTTAATCCTAAATTCCTACCTTGCTTTGCCCTATTTTTCTTAACTTAGTAGCTGTTCCATGTCATTGCTAGTTTCTCCTAGTAATATAGTGTTATCTGCATATCTTACATTATTGATGTTTCGTCCTTCAATATATAAGCCCAATTTTCATACTACATGTTCTGCATATAAAACAAATACGTCTGCACCTGATATGTTATGCATATAAAGGAAATAGCTTTGTCTGATTATCTCATTTAATAGTAAGCATTATGTAAGCCCATCAACCTTGGTCAAGAGCTTGGGGGTTCAGCTGGACTCCTCGCTGACCATGGAGACTCAGGTCTCCTCGGTCAGCAGGATGTCATTCTTTCACCTCCGGCAGGCTAGGCGACTGACACCCTACCTGTCCAGGAACGACCTGGCCATGGTAATCCAAGCGACGGTCATCTCGAGGTTAGACTACTGTAACGCCCTCTACGTTGGCCTTCCCTTGTCGACAATCCGGAAACTCAAGCTAGTGCAGAATGCCGCTGCTCGCTTGCTGACGGGAACACCAGTAAGGGAGCACATCATGCCCATCCTTCGGCAACTGCACTGGCTCCCTATTGAGTACCAAATTGCCTTCAAGGTGTTGGTATTGACCTTTAAGGCCTTGCACGGCCTAGGGCCTGCGTACTTGAGGGACCGCCTTACCCCGTATGCTCCCCCGAGATCATTGCGTTCAGATGAACAGAATCTGCTACAGGTACCATCAATCCGCTCCTGCCATCTGTCGACAGTTAGACAAAGAGCTTTTTCGGTAGCAGCTCCGGTGCTATGGAACTCTCTCCCGGACAGTACCCGAGCCATCTCAGAGCTGGCCCCATTCCGAAGGGCTTGCAAGACCGCCCTTTTTGGACTAGCCTTTAATTGGGCATATTGGTTTAAGAAATATGCCTGTATGTTGTCCACCACTGATGTTGTGATGTAACTGTGTTTTAACATGTTTTATGCTTTTATTGTAGGGCCACATGTCTACCTGTTGTGACATGCCGCCCATTTATTTTACTGTTATCCGCCCCGAGCCTGCAGGAAGGAGCGGAATATAAAATTGAAATAATAATAATAAAAAAATAATGTTCCTCCATATGCTGTTCTCATAGTGCCCTTCTGTCCAGAGTATTAAGGATACACCAAGAGAAGCAAATGTTTGTTACACTCATTTCTTCTTGAGTAATTCATGATTTATGCAGCCAAAGGCTTTCCTACACCGTACAAAGCATGAGCTAATTTTCTTGTTTGGTGTAGATTGTTTCTTGTGCATCTTCCATTTCTGAATCCAAATTGGACATCTGACATTTCTCACTCCATATATGCCATTATCTTTGACTTGTTAGCGGATTATTTCAAAAATACACCATTAAAGGTTGCCACATTTGCAGTCGCAAGCCAAAAAATTCAATCAAAATTAGTCCACAGCGGAGGCTAGAATGGAAATGGAGATAGTTTGGGGTGATGCAAATCAGACATTTGTTATTGTTAGAACATAAGATCATAAGAAGAGCCATGCTGAATCGGACCTCAGCCCATCTAGTCCAGCATTCTGTATCACACAGTGGCCCACCAGTTGTACATGGGGATCTCGAGCAGAAGGGAGGGCAAAACCCTGACCTGCTCCCGACCCCCCACAACCAGTACCCAGGGAAATCCTGCCTACCTCAACCAACTCCGAGGTGGCACTTGAATGTCCTTTTCAGTAACTACCGATACACTTGGTATCCATGAATCTGTCTAATCCTGCCTTGAAGTTGTTCAGGCTGACAGCTGTCACAACCTCTTCTGGAAGTGAGTTCCATAACCCAATGACCCTCTGGGTGAAGAAATATTTCCCTTTATTAGTCCTAATTTTCCTACCTTGGAGCTTCAGGGAGTGCCCTCTAGTCCTAGTGTTTTGTGACAAAGAAAATAATTTTTATTTATTCACCTTTTCTATCCCATGCATGATTTTATACACTTCGATCAAGTCACCTCTTAAACGCCGTCTTTCAAGGCTGAAAAGACCAAGGCGTTGCAACCTGGTTTCATAAGGGAGCCGCTCCATCCCTTGGATCATTCTTGTTGCCCTTTTCTGTACCTTTTCCAGTTCCGTTATATCCTTCTTAAGGTGCGGAGACCAGAATTGTACACAGTACTCCAAATGTGGCCTTACCATCGATTTGTAGAGAGGTAATACAACATTTGCTGACCTATTTTCGATTCCCTTTCTGATCATGCCTAGCATAGAATTTGCTTTTTTCACTGCTGCTGCGCACTGGGTTGACATCTTCATTGAGCTGTCCACCAAGACCCCAAGATCCCTTTCCTGGTTTGTCTCGGAAAGCTTTGACCCCATCAATTGGTAGGTGTAGTTGGGGTTCTTTGCCCCGATGTGCATGACTTTTCATTGTTATCATTTCACTGCTGTTATTTCATTTATTTATTTCCAACATTTATATCTTGTCCTTCTCACCCCCAGAGGGGTACTCAGGATGGCTTACAACTGGCAACCATTAGATGCCAACAACAATTAGATGCCAACAATAATAATAAAAACACAGTTAAACAATAATTAAAACATCATCGTAAGTTTAAAAATACCATTTAAAGAGCCAGTATATGGAATAAGTTTTATATGTATAGTGCAAGGTGTTTATTGTACTTTTAAAGGTTATATATTATTTGATGTCATGGCCTATGGTTGGTACAATAAACAATTCATTCACTCCATATATGGGAAATATCACTGTTAAAAAATCTAAAGCATCACTCTGCTTACATGGAAGCTTAGTGAAATAGTCTGATTATTATCACTATCTCTGATGTCTCATTTCTTAGGGACTGGAATATATATTCACTGATTTCTTACCAGTGCTTTAAAAGAAGCTTCCACTTAATGTCAAAGTGTTCTTTTTCAGTAGTTATTCACAGTTCTTTGCCATATTACTTCCTTATCTTTTATTTTGTCTCAAACAAGTAATATGTACATATAACGTTTGGTCACATTTTATAACTTGTCTAATTATACTTAATCACAGATTTGCATCTTTCATCTTTCACTTTCACACTCTGGCACCACACACTCTGGCATCACATACACTGTTAATTCAGCCTTCAAACAACTTCTTGGTTAAAGGTTAATAAGAGTATTAATAAATATATGGCCCTTAAAGCATACTCAAACCATCTATTATGGCAATCTGGTTTTGCTGGTTCTCTGTGCCTTAACCCTAAAATTTCATCTCATATCCTCACCATTTTATTTTATTTTATTTTATTGTATCAAGAGCAACTTGAGAAACTGCAAGTCACTTCTGGTGTGAGAGAATTGGCCGTCTGCAAGGACGTTGCCCAGGGGATTCCCAGATGTTCTGATGTTTTATCATCCTTGTGGGAGCCTTCTCTCATGTCCCTGCATGGGGAGCTGGAGCTCATAAACGTATGTCTCACTAAAGCAATGTATGGGATGAAGCAGAATGGCATGGGTGTGTGGAGGCAGATACGGAGAAGCCAATGAAGGCAACAATAAAAATACTTGGAAATATAGAAACTGGTTATTTTCATCCAATTAGTGAGCAAAATATCTCCCCACTACTTCCACTCATTCCATTACCTCACTTTTCCCCATTTTTCTGACATTCCATCCTCATAAAATCACTGGTACAGCAAGTCAGCACCTGTTGTAAATTTCATAAATCTTCATATTTCTCCTTCTGAGGCCACTTACTGTACTGTGTCTGGCAGGGAGAGGTATTCAATAGGCATGTTTTAGAATCCTAAAATGGCGATTCTTATATCAAATGGGGGGGGGATTTTTTTTATTAGTATATCAAAGACTTACAAAAAATTTCCCAAAAATTTCGGAAATGTAACTTAAGTACTAACGAAATTCGTTAGTAATTCGTATGCCAGAGCATGTGCATTCAGATGGTTTGTTTACAACTCCCAGAAATCCTAACAGCTGGTAAATTGGCTGGGATTTCTGGGAGTTGTAGGCCAAAACTTGAATAAACCACACTGAATTCTAGATGGGACTCTCCAAATAGGAAGGAGGGAGGGAGGGAGGGAGGGAGGGAGGGGGTTTTCTATTCTTGGAAGCAGCAAAAGAAAAGGAGGAGGAGCCCCCCCCCTCCTCGCTCCTTGCTGCCTCTCTCTCACCCCGATCCTGAAGGAGCGAGGGCCCAAGTTTGCCCAGGCTGAGAGGAAAAGGAAGAGGCCTGAGGCTGTGAGGAATGGTGGGAGTTGAAGTCCAAAACACGTACCTGGAGGGCTGAAGCTGGCCCCTGCGATGGGGCATGGCAGAGCAACGGGGAAGAGAAGCATCTGAGAGAGCGCAGGGAGAGAGAGGAGAAGCGTGCGTGTGTGTGTGTGTGTGTGAAGCAGGCCCCTGCGAAGGGGCATGGCAGCAGAGCAACGGGGAAGAGAAGGAGGGGGGGGGGAAGCCTGGAGGACTACACTTTCCAGAATGCATTGCCTAGCCTACCTAGCAGCAGCGTCACTTCCAGTTCCTCATAGAAATGCGGGAAAAAGAAGCTGAATGAAGGCGGGAAGGAAATGAGGGGGAGAAGACAGGGAGAAGTGAGTAGTACAATAATTAATTAATTAATACTTAAGAATTTCTTACGATCCTAACGCAAATTGTTGGCCTCAAGAACCGTAAAAGAAAGTCTACTTCCGGGATCGCGGCAGCGATACGTAAAACCTCAAAAGTCCCATTACATACGAATCTCTTACGAATCCTTTTAATTTCCGTTTCATTTTTCTCATGCCTAGTATTCAAGCTATTGATGACCTATTAACATCAGTGTTAACAAGGAAATCTATGGTGTTAAATCATTTCAAGGAATGCAACAAAATAACTGATTAAGAGCCCTCCCAAGCTTTGGAAATATTCACTCAAATTATGCTAGGGTGTGAGATAAACATGACTATATATTATTTGGGGGGGGGGATGCAACAAAAGTTTGCAACCCTCTGTACTCAGTCTCCTGTAGCCCTGCTCCAAGCATTCAGTACCTACTTCTATTTTGTTAACAACAAGAAAAAAAACTTTCATACTTAGTACTAGTAAACACTAAAATTGTAAGATGTGACTGGTATTTTTCTTTCATGCTTATCATGCCAATTTTATATTTAGCACTTTTGTATAAAATATCTTACTTTGCGTTGCACAGATCCCATTCTTACAGACTTTGCATCTACTGACTGGTACGTAAGCCACAAACCCGTGTCGACATGCTGTATGAAGCAGACTGAATCTCCATACTTTATCTCAGGTGCTCCCATGCCATCCACCTCTTTCCTTATTCCTATATCCAATTTTTCCTTTAAGAAAAGAAGATAATATTCTCAAAATTACACAGGAAAGTGGGAGATTTTATTCTCTTAATACAAAATGGTATGTAGGCATAGCTCATTAGAATCAATAATACTTAAGTGTATAATTCAATGTTTCTTCATTTCAATTAGATTTAAATATCTCCTTGTTGTTCCCTACAATTAATATAATTAATGTTTTTGACATTTTACATTCCTGATCTGTGACTGTAATAATAAAACTCCAGCCTAATACTGCTTTTTGTCTACAGAAATTTAACTGAATTATGTGATTCAACATTATTCCAAAAACACCAACACACTCTGGACAATATTCTTTTAAAAGCAAAAAAGCATAAAATTAGAATTCTTAATTCTGAAACGAAACATTCACTTTTTGAAAGGAAATTAAATAGGCTTTTGATTGACTATTTACCTTGGAAGACCGAAAACAAAATGCCGTAGATTTCACATCAGCTTTCTCTTTCTCAGTTAGAAGAAGACTCTTGTCATCCATGAGGCTTAAATATTTCCCTGTAGTTATATGTCTTAATCTGAATGGTTGTGCCCATCTAATATGACTTCCACTCCACCTAATGAAAATTCAGATCAGCATTCTTAGGTAATGTGAAATGTCAGACTTAAAGACAAATTAAATATAAAATACGGTTAATAGCAAATGCTAATTGAATGTGATGCAATAGAAGTTTCTATCATTGCTTTAGCATTTTTTTTCTTCCAGAACAAAAACTGCATAACTATGCAGTGATTGACTTCTTAGGAAAAGTGTATTTAATTGGGCTGGATAGATAACACCACATGCTATTTTCAACAAAGGGAACAGAACTGGACCGCATTTTGAGGTAGATATTTGACTGATCTCTCACTCCAGATCTTGAACCAGCATCTTCAAGGGCTTCATGTGAATATCACAAATTCTCAGACCTCTACATAAGGTCAACTGGAATACATAGCACCAGAATCAGCTAGTAATGAGGTGTGATAGTTGTACACAATAATAATAATAATAATACTATTTGTATTCTGTCCTATCTCCCCAAGGGGACCCAGGGCAGATTCCAGAATAACAATGGCAAACATTCAATGCCTACATAAAACATGATACTAATATAAAATGCCAGAAAACCCCCACATATAAAACTAACATTAAAACCTAACATTGAATTAAGGCATAACATCAGTAAATTAAACCTGACATCAATAAATTAAACTACACATAATCAGACAAAATTCTATAATAACATAAATCTAAAGAAAACACCCACATTAGTGTACAACAGCCAGCAAAGGTTGGTTATGTGGTCAAATGAGGTCATTGGGCTGACGTGGACCAGGAGAGCCCAAATACAAAAAGTTATCAACCAGAGGCCAGCAATGATCTCTCAACCATCTATTTCTCCTCCTCTTCATATGCTAGTGAGCAGAAGTAGTTCTTCAGTGGTTTTTTAAAGGAGAGGAGGAAGGGGCCCAGCTTTATTTCTTTAGAAAGGGAGTTCCAGAGATGGGGGGTGACCACAGAGAAGGCCCACTCTCTCGTTCCCACCATCCATGCTTGAGATGGGGGTGGGATCGAGAGCAGGGCCTCCTCCAATGACCACAGTGCCTGGGTTGGTTTATACATTGACATATTCTGTTTTATATTCATGTCTTGAATATAAATTTTCCAGATCTTTTCCATGCATCCAGCTGCCGCCATCATTTCAGATTTATTTATTTATTTATTCGGCTTAATAGACCGCTCTATCCAAAGCCCAGAGCGGTTTACAGCCCGTAAAAACATATCAGGTTAAAACGTAACAGCAAGATAAAACCAATTTTTAAAACCCCACCCCCTACAATAAAACAACAGTAGTCAGTGCATGAGTGGCAGGTTGAGGTAGACACCGATCAAGCACCAAATGCCTGTCTAAACAGCCAGGTTTTACAGGACCTACGAAATGTCATTAGGTCCCATAGAGCTCGCGTCTCCTCTGGCAGCGAGTTCCAGAGGGTTGGTGCGACCACTGAAAACGCCCTCTGTCGTGTACAGGACAGCTTGCAGATCTTCATGCCAGGGACCTCCAGCATATTGAGCCCCTCTGAACGCAGTGATCTTCTGGGCACATATGGGGTAAGCCGCTCCCTCAAGTACACTGGCCCCAAACCACATAAGGCCTTGAAAGTTAGTACTAACACCTTGAAGGAGACCCGGAATTCAATTGGTAGCCAATGCAGTTCGCGTAAGAGTGGTGTTACATGGGCTGTTCTTGGAGCCCCCAAGAGCAGGCGAGCTGCTGCGTTCTGCACCAGCTTGAGTTTCCGGATCGCCAACAAAGGCAGGCCAATGTACAGCGCATTACAGTAATCGAGCCTCGAGATGACCGTGGCTTGGATCACCGTGGCCAGGTCGCAGCGGGAGAGATAGGGGGCCAGACATTTTGCCTGACGCAAATGGTAGAAAGCTGCCCTGCAGGCGCATGCGATCTGCGCCTCCTTGGACAGCTGGGGGTCCAGCTGGACCCCTAAGCTCTTTACTAAAGGCTGCGGGCATAGTGCCACGCCGTCAAACATCGGCAACTGAAAGGCAAGTCATAGGCTCCTCATTAGCGAAGCACATATTTCAGATGCTACTAAGAGGGGGCTGAAGAATATTGAATTCTGTTTAAGTCAGAGAAGTTCACTGTCATAATATCAATCAATTTGGCATTAATGCACTGACAGTAAAAATCTTCTTGGTTTGTATGTTTTTAGAAGGAGCTTGCTGAAAAGGGAGGTGAACAAGTGGGTGTGTATAGCCAAGAATGATGCAAAGGAAAGAAAAGAACAATTATACACAGCCCAATGCGGTTTTCAGGATAGGAAGTAATGGATAAGGAAGATACATATTATTACCACTTCTGTGAATGGAGACAGCTCAATATCACAATTAAACTAAAATTGAGACAACTGATCCCATTTGTTAAATCTGTAGTCAGAGGTGGTGCCTGTCAAACCAAGCTGATGTGACAGTTCAAAGAGTAACCTGTCATTCGTCAACACTCAACTTAACAGCTTCTATAGGAGATAATGTACTTCTAAAGGAGACACAAGGGAATCAAGCCTGAACACTAGAACTTCAAGGTCAGTTTGAATTGATAAACAACAGAAGAAGAGGAAAAATTATCCCAGTAGTCTGTCAGTTTAGTTTAATGCCACTCTTATTATAAGCCATCCACATAAAGAAAAGCAGAATTATTAGGCAACCTTTGCATCTGTGGCTACTTACTATTGAATCAGTTAATATTAATTTCCACAAGACTGGCTTCAGTACAGTATTCTGAAGAACTGGAAATTGAATGTATATTTGGCTCTTGCATTACATTTCAAATGAGATGTGAAGGGACATGATTATACATTAGGACCCTGACTAAATAAGCACATTTTCAAATGGTACCCAAAGACATAATATTTTTGTCAAGACAATGCTTGCATTTTACAGAGAAGAGACATTATTTATTATAATTGAATATATTATTCAAGTCATTTGTTTTGTTTTGTACTTACGCAACTCTCAGAGTCTCTAGCCGCCAAAGAGAACGGGCATGAATTGACACAGCACCACCTTCGTAATGGACAGTTCTGCAACAAAGAGGCATTTTCTGAGTTTCCCTGACCTTTAGGATGAAAACAGGTCCTCTCCTGGTCACAAAACTACTCAACTGGAAGCAACAGCTAGATTACTGCATCTCCACCTGTTCTACAAGACAGGGCACGGAATAACTTTTGAAGCCAAACAGAATGGAGACAAAGCTACTCAATGTGGTCATACCTTCATCACCTGAGGGGTTGTCCTTATCCTTCATAACACTCACCTTTCTAGGATTTGGCCTCTTTCACCAGCAGAATCAGCTATTGCCTTTTGGAGCTGAGAAGGAATTTACTACCTTAACCGTAAACAATTTTTTAAAAAACCTATTCTCTACAGATCTTTCAGGCTGGGTGTTACAGTTTCTATGTTTAAATAGATGAATTGCCCAATTAAGTCAGAATATACAGTACTGGTGTTCTCTAGGGATTTGGCACACTTCCAGATTAACTATTTAATGGTGATAGATTATTCCAGGGGTTGCTCTCAGGATTGTGTGAACTGTGTGCAAGATAAGGGTATCAGTACACAGGAAGAGGATCCGCTAGACCTGGGCTAATGGTGTAAACTGCCTCTTACTTATGAGGGGTAGTTGAGAATGAAAGAGAATGCAATTGTTTTCTGAACTCTGAGGCGGGGAGGGGGGATATCTCCCCATATGGTCTGGTATTCAACCTGGAGAACTTCAGTACGTTATTACTATTAGTATTTAGAACACCTTTCCTCTCTCCCAAAGGAGACTCAAAGCAACCAACACATACAATATGTAAATTATCTTTGCATTTCATTTTTTCTGCCTAAGTGGAGTATCTTGCATTTGTCACTGTTGAACTTCATTTTGTTAGCTTTGGCCCATCTCTCTAATCTGTTAAGAATGTTTTGAATTCTGCTCCTGTCCTCTGGAGATCATAATCTATTACAAATCATAATCGATTAAGTTTAATAAAGTGACCCAAGTTCAATTCCATGTTTATTGTTTTGCCTCTTTATTCTCTGAATAAAAGAATAAATATCAACAAACATATCTTGAATAGTTTCTGAAACCACTTAAACCAGGGGTCCTCAAACTTTTTAAACAGAGGGCCAGGTCACAGTCCCTCAAACTGTTGGAGAGGCGGATTATAATTTGGGAAAAAATGAATGAATTCCAATGCACATTGCACGTATCTTATTTGAACTCCAAAAAACACTTTAAAACAATACAATAATTAAAATGAAGAACAATTGTAACAAATATAAACTTATTAGTATTTCAATAGGAAATGTGGGCCTGCTTTTGGCTGCTGATATACGATTATTGTTGTTGTGTGCTTACAACTCATTTCAGACTTAGGTTGACCCTGAGAGAGGGCCGAGTAAATGACCTTGGAGGTTCATATCCAGCCCCTGGGTCTTAGTTTGAGAACCCCTGACTCAGGGTCATAGCCAGCAGGAGGCTTGAAGCCCCCTGCGCGAAATTCTTAAGGTAGTCCACGAGAAGGCCTTACTGGTACATTATTTAAATTGTTATGTGTATTCATATCATGATCTGATCGCCATGCTCAATATATCCCATATGGATGGGGGTATTGGGATAATGATACAAAACTTTTGCTAGGGTAGATCCTCTTTCACTCAGACTCAGCCCCCCCTCCAAAATCAAACTCAGCCCCCCCTCCCCAAATCAAAATCCTGGCTACCGTACTGCCCTGACTTAAACCTTCAGAACTACTAGGAGCTTAAGATAATCTGGGGAGGCCCTGCTCTCAGTCCCGCCTCCTTCGCAGGTGTGACTGGTGGGGATGAGAGACAGGACCTTCTCAGTGGTGGCCCTTTGGCTGTGGAACTCCCTCCCTAGGAATATTAGATCAGCCCCCTCCCTCTTGACCTTCCATAAAAATGAAAATGTGGCTATTTGAACAAGCCTTTAAAATCTAGTGCAATAGGCAAACACATAGTTATGTGAAATTGAATATCGGAACGGCTCAGACAATGATTTTGAACAATGAGGCTAATAGTGAAGGTACTGGCTTTATGAATTAGTTTTATATGTTTTAAGGTATGTACTTTTTAATTCTGTTTTAAATGTGGTTTTAAGTGTATATTTTTAAGGCATCAAATGGCTGCCTGGTTGTAAGCCCCCTTAAGTCACCTTCGGGTCCAAGAAAGGTGGGATAGAAATATCGTAAATAAATAATAAATAAATATCCCTCCCAATGGTATTTATATTGAAAAATCATACTTTAATAAAATCTAACTAGTACAAAATATGGACATTTATTAAACACATTTTATCCATATTCAGTACTCTTTTCTTACAAGGAAATATGTAGATACCACAGCATTTGTTTATGTATTATATGGGTATCAATTGCATGGCCATTGGCCAAGAAAGCCTTTGAGCTGATCATCTTTGACTATGAAGATTTGGGAACAAAGCTGAAGGGGTATGGAACACAAGTAGTATTTTCATCAATTTTGCCAGTGAATTATAGAGAACTACAAAGGGACAATAAGATGCCAAAACTAAATGGCTATGTAGATGGTGTAGATGGTAAAAGTTCAGTAATTCTTCATTTCTTGGACAGAGGAACTGCTAATTACAGATGGGCTGCGCTTTACAGGCTAATGGAGAACTGATGGGATGAGTCCTGTGAATAAAATATTACATTTGGGGATTATAATATGCTCAAAGAGAATTGATGTGGCAGAAAAGGAGGAGAAATAACACCAGTTTCTCCTAACCATTTTTTTAATTTGCTTATAAGAATCATCCCTAAGGTATGGATCTAGCAAATTTGCTCACTATGGTTGTTTAGAATTCACAATTCATTAAACAATTCAACATTTCCTCCAGCTTTATGCTTTCTATTTAGACTGTAGCATTGAACATATTAAGTGACATTATTAGGACAGACATGTAGAATCTATCCAGAAAGAATAACATTTTTGCTTGTTTATGTTATAATGCTGTATTTTCCCTTCTTTGTGCAATAGAAAAAATTGAATGATCTGTAGGTCTAGTCCTAAACATGGAAGGCAGACACCAAAATCTATTCAAATTAATTACAATAACAAATTAGCTGTGTGGATTAAAAATAGAACACTGTACATAACATATCCCAAGAGAATTGTTAGCTAATTTATGTTCCTCTTAGCACTAATTGGGAACCACAAGGGAAGGGCATATCAGAGACTTGCACAGATTTTTGAATAAGATAAAACCTGCTTTATTTATCAGGACTTAACATAATCGTCTGAATCAATGGCATCCCAGGCTAGAGCCTTGCTCTTCTCTATGCATAGCTCTGTTCCACTGAATTCACTGATTAAAGTGTAACTGGGTTCATGATTGCAGCCTTAAATGGAATAGCTACAGTTGTTACAAATGCTATTGACCTAAAATGCCATCTGTTTCTACTTATCTACTTACTGTTTTTATTAGGCAATTTGCAGCATTGCCTGTCAGTCGTATGCTGCTTGAGTTCTTGCCTTTAACAAAATTGAAGATCTCTTCCCAATTACCCCTTTATTCTTTTGCTATTTTCCCCATGCTAGAGTGCACCACACAGTCACACACATGTGAACCAAGAAGTAATGAAGCCTTACAATACACAATGAAGGTCAATTCAATAGAGATTTTTTATTCAATTTGGTGTTCATGCAATTCAGCTGGCATCTCAGACTTGTTCATGGTATAAAACAAGGGTCCTCAAACTAACGCCCAGGGGCCGGATACAATCCTCCAAGGTCGTTTGCATATGAATTCATTCATTTTTTAAAATTATAATCTGCCCCTCCAACAGTTTGAGGGACTGTGACCTGGCCCTCTGTTTAAAAAGTTTGAGGACTCCTGGTATAAAATGTTCCAGCTTTCTCCTTCCCATAGGACACACTCATATACAAACTGCATCTCATTAAGAAACTGTGCTGAAGTGTTGTTCCTTCTGCCAAATATGTCTCATGCCAGCATTTCGTATTGAGTTCTTTCTAACTTTTATTAAAGTTCTTCCATTGTAGTTGTGTATCTGATCATAAGGATACCTTATTACATTATCATTTTCTCCCCTCAGTAAACACAAAGTATTGAAGTGTATTTAGGTTTTATGAACATAGAAATGCAATTTCATGAACTCAAAAAGAAAACTTCAATGGGAGGTGAGTACTTGAAAATGAATACTGGAACAGAAGTGAACCTTGGCAGAAGTAATACTTTTGGAGTATCTTAATAAATATTCTCAAGACAGCCATCCATGATACAGATATAAAATGTACAGATACAGATATAAAATGAAGGAAATATCACCCAAGTTCACTCTGAAATAACAACCTATTTTCAGATGTTATCAGCACTGGTTCAGATTGTCTAGAATTTAGATCTATCTACACCTTCCCTTTCATGCATTCATGAATACATAGAGTCTGATTTTCATCTTCCACTTAATGCACAGAAAGTGAAAACGCACTTACTGCAGATACTGTGGCAGGTAACACAATACGTGGATATTGTGGCAGATGGGCAGTTTTGTTCTGTCAATGTGTGGAAGGGAAAGTGGGAACATCCCGAGAATCTGCAGATTTGAAATCCTTAGAACTACCATATAATATTGATTTCTTTACTGTCTACATTTTAAACTGGTATCCAAAGGAAATGGACTAATTATTATGAAACCATTTTGCATATATTAAATGTTAACACTTATCTGCAAACTTACAGGTACACCACATTTGCAAGTAAACATGGATGTTATTAGAGCATGGGCATGCTAAGGTGGGCTCACCCCAGGTTAAGCTGGATCAACCTCATGAAACATTTATCTGCCACAATGCTGATCCACTTGCACAGTAATCGGTGTAGATGAGCTCCTGTCCAATCGCAAGAGAGATATAAGTAGCTTTCTGCTACAATTTAGGTTTATTTCATCAGGGTCTAGTTATCTGAATTTGAACACTGATTTGGTAATGTAATTCCTCTTACAGAAGGCAAAACAAAACCAAAAACTATGCAGCATACAAAGTCTGTGAGTCTACCAAAATAAAACATATTTTTTGCTTCCTGGCAGTAAGAATAAGAGAAAAATCTTTCATTCCTTAGCTAGGTGAGTGGATGATCTCATTAGAGATAACAACCACTCAGGGACAACAATGGGAAAAAGAATCATTATATATCTAATCAGCTATACACTTCATGTTTCCCGTATTTGAAAATAGTTATGTCATCTTTTTCCTGGATGATGTTCTCTTCTTTATTTATTTTATTTATTTATTTATTATTGAGGCTTCTATGCCGCCGACTCCCAAGGGCTCGCGGCGGCTTACAAAGCCAAAGGCATAAAACAGGATTAAAACATAAAACAATTGAACAATTAAAACAATAACAAGAAAGGCACTAATACAGCGGAGCAGCAACAGATGCCAAGCAGAGTACCCAGAGCACACTTGTTGTTTGTCAGGTCTGAAATTGGGTGTGATCAGTTTGTAGTTAAGGTACATATAAAGAATAATATTTGAGAATAGTTTTTTTCCTGAAATATAATTCACTCATTTTGGTACTTTAAGTTATTAACTTTTTTACTCCAACAATTTATATAACACTTTATACTCACCTACAATTACAACAACATAACAATTACTGCTATTTAGACACACAGATGGAGCATAACAAAGATAAGAATTTAACTGAGGTAAGATTACAGTACATTCAGTCAATTTAATCCAACAATATTGAAAAACCTTGCTCCTGTTTTGAAATGTATGCCAAATCTGCCTGAATGATTCAGGCCATCATTCTTTAAGAAGGGTTAATAATTTTAAAAAGGTTTTAATAGCAACCTTAACATTTTATCAGCGCGTGGCAAGCAAAAGCAGTATATCACTGCTCGCATAAGAAATATCTCCCACGCCCACAAATCTGCTCCAGGCCAAAACAAAGTGACACAGAAATTGACAGAATGTTTCTTAGATTATTCTCCATTTCTCTCTCTGTTATTATAAATCCCTGAGGCAAGCTCCAGGTATTAGGGGAAACAGGAAACATCTACTCTGAATGCTTCAATAAATAGAAGCATCAAACAGACCACTTTTCCAAGCCATAGACTAAGGAAAGCTTTATCCACCACAGCAGGACCATTTCCCATGGTTCCTTAATTTTGCAATTTATGCTGTTTCAAAATAATTATAATTATAATTAACCATACATACAACACTATCAATGCTTACACATTTATTTTTGCTAGCTGGTTTTTGTCGTTATCTGTTTTTGTTGTACAGTTTTATTTTTCCATTAAAATTACTGTTGGTCCTCTGTATCCACAGATTCTGCATCCAGGAAGCCAACCATTTATGGTTTTAAAGCATTTTAAAAATCCCAATGGAGGGAAGAAAGGTCCTGGGCCAAAATCCCAATGGGCCCCAAGGGCCCACTGTGTTATATTTTTGTGGTATTCTTTCTTGTATCGAATGTTCAGTGTACCAAGGGTTATATTCAATATCTCTATTAGGACAGATGAGAATACATAATAGTAATATTTATTCCCCATTAGTGAGTTTACTTACTTCATTTTTACCCCACCTTTCTCACCCAAGGGGACTCAAGATGGCTTACAGCTCCAGCAAGAATTCAATACCAGTAAAAACTAACAATAAACAGTAAAAACGTATCCCACATTTAAAATGATTAACAGTTAATCAATAAAACACATAAAACAGTATACAAATTAAAACATATAAGGTGCATAGTTCCATTCATCTGATAACCTTGCTCAAATCCTTAATTCAGACAGTGTCAAAACCCATAGTAACTTATTCTTTGAACGCTTGTATGCAAACCAAGTCTTTAGCTTTTTTCTGAAAGCCAGAAGGTATGAAGCCTGCCTGATGTCACTGGGGAGGGAGCCAAGGAGCCGCCACTGAGAAAGTCCTGTCTCTCATCTCACCAATCGCGCTTGCGAAGAAGGTGGGATAGAGAGCAGGGCCACCCCAAATGATTTTAAGTTCTAGTAGGCTCATGGGAGGAGATGAGTTTGGATGGATACGTTGGACCAGAACAATTTAGAGCTTTATAGGTCAAGACAGGCACTTTAAATTGAGATCAGGAGCATATCGGCAGCCAGTGGAGCTGGCGCGAAAGAGGAGTTGTAAGCTCCCTGTACGCTGCTCCAGTTAGAAGTCTGTCTGCCGCCTGCTGGACCAGTTGAAGCATCCAAGCCATCTTCAAAAGTCACAGAATGTTAACTCTATGCTGTAGAATTTGATTTATAGTTTTTTTTAAAAAATGCTCATAATTTAGAAAACATATCCAACTAAAACACAGTGTGTGAAAGTACTGTAATATAAAATAAAACGAATTATTTTCTAACTTGGAATATAAAAACAATAGTAATTATGCACAATCACAAACCTATCTATATTCCTATAGCTCTGATTACCATAAAAATACATAAACAACAATGTCAACCGTGTTGGTAAATGCATGTAAAAAAAATCATTGATGTTACTATAGCTCAACGCTCAACACTTTTTTTAACCAGTAACTTGTCTGTTTGACTCTGTCTTCCCAACTATTTCTGACAAATTTTTACCTTCTTTGGTCTTCTCCGTGTTCTCCTGAAGGAACAGTGAGGCATTCGTCCATATGGCCATGTAATAATCTCAGCACATCACCTCCTATCAGATAACCTATAATAAAATGGGATGGTAAATGGCCTATATTTTAGAAATAATCCAAATTCTATGCACTATCTGGAAATAGCTTAATCTGAATCAGCTTCAAGGCTGGCATTGGCATTAGGGCAACAGGGTAAAATGGCTGCAGTTGGCGTGACAACAATAGAGAGAGGATAACCATGAAAGCCATTTCTATCTGTTATTGTTCAGGAAGCCACCTTTTTGATGAAAGAACAGATATCTTTCTATGCCACTGCAACATAATAAACAAACATAATAATAAAGTAGCAAGAGTTTGCATGACATAATGCCACAGGTCAAAACAGCAGCAAAGTAAAATAGTTTTAAGGCTGAAAGAATAAAAAGATGTCAATTCAGAGACTATCACTGCTGAAAAGGCCCTATCACACCTAATATGGTGACATTGTTTAGACCAGTGGTTCTCAACCTGTAGGTCCCCAGGTGTTTTGGCCTACAACTCCCAGAAATCCCAGCCACTTTACCAGCTGTTAGGTTTTCTGGGAGTTGAAGGCCAAAACATCTGGGGACCCACAGGTTGAGAACCACTGGTTTAGACCGTTCTAAATGGTGACCTGGTTAGATAAGAATGGAGAAGCATCTTATACTACAACCTCCCATCAACCACCAAAGACTTTGATATTTCAATTTGTATATTATGAGGGTGTACTTTATTAAATATTATTTTGTGTACCATTGTACTTTAATGACAGGAGGTGGTTATGAAGGATGTTATAGTATACATTACTTGAGACAGATTTTAAGGATTTTAACTGGAATGCCCTCCCTAGAGATATTAGATTAGCCCCAAATCTCCAAACCTTCAGTTCGAGCATAAAAACATGGCTATTTAAACAAGCCTTTGTACTATGGTTATGTGATGATATCAACCAGTGTTATTCAGCACTTTAGTTCATGTTGAAGAAACCCAATGACCCATAGATATGATTGTGTTTTAGAATTTTTAAATTTTTTATCGATTGCTGTTGTCCATTGTTTGTATTCAGTCAAATTGTGTATTGTTTGATTATATGTAATTCTATTTTATGTGTGGCACCTTGAGTGCTTTGTTAGCTACCCCGAGCCCTTTTGGGGGCAGATGGTGGTGGGGTACAATTAAATTATTATTATTATTATTATTATTATTATTATTAACTAGCACTTTGAACTACATTCATACATATGCTATTGGCAAAATATTATCAAATTAGCCAGTCCCAGCTAGTGTTCTAACCAGCAACAATCTAGCTTGTTTTTGACTACCTTGTGTCTTCTGAATCTTTCCAAAGTCTATATATGACATACTGAAAATGTCTAAAAAGGACATACACAAGTGTAATTATCATAAATTTTGTATGTTTTATGGCGATTTTATGTATTAGGCATTGAATTGCTGCCTGTTAGCCGCCATGAGTCGTTCCCCCCCCCCCCCCGAGGGTTGAGAAGGGCGGGGTAAAAATAATGTAAATAAATAAATAAATAAACCCAATCAAAGGTTCTCTGAACCAAATAGCCAAATAACAGTGCCAATGTATCATCAGGGTGGTTTTTGATGTATTTTATTAGGGTTTTAATTAATATTTTACAGTATTTACTAATATTTATGTTTTTATTTTGTATTGTGAGTTTTTATTGGCTGTAAGCCACCTTGGGCCCTTGACTGGGGAAAGGCGGGGTGTAAGTTTCCTAATAAATTAGTAGATAAATTATAATGTATCTAAGTGCAATCGACAAAGCTGATCTCTTAGGAATATTGCCCCTACTTCCAAAATAAGATTAATGTCTCTTAGCTGAACAGACAAATTATGGCAAGACAGATCTCTGTCTTTCTGGACTGACCTACAATCTATAGGTTTTCATTCAGTCCATCGTTCCACCCATCACTGATTCAGATCATCAATTCTTTGATCTGGATGCCATAGTTTTCTTCTTGATATCTTAACTATATCTCTGGATAATGTCTCCAAGTAGTTTCATGTAGATGTAAGTATGAAGAATTTAAATCACAGAACATAACTGCAACCAAACAAAGCAACAAATACTCTGCATCTACTTCTGAAATTGCCTTTCTTCTCCTTATTTTTCATTTTGCAAAGTATAAGAGTCCTTGAGTAAGACTGATTGTATGGCATATCTTACCAGAACCATTCTTCTTGGTAGTAGCAGTTGTTGCTATCGCTTTGAAAACAAAATAATTACTTGAGAACATAATTATCATGATTTTTAACAGTGTTACCTTGCGCTACTTCACTTCCTGAACTTATTGGGGCAACACTCCAAAGTGTTTGCTGAAAGGCTGCATCAACACGTAAGCTGCCATTGCCATAAGATAAGTGCTGCAACCATAGGAAAAAGAGAAAGGTCATCTATTCAAGTACAATATCATAATGCAGTCAGGATGTATTTATATTTTCAATAGTCCTCCTGAGGACTATGGTAAATAGATGCCTTCACGCTTAACACTGCTGTTTGAACTATCGAGTAAAGCCTTGTCCACAATCTGTGTTTCTCTCATCTCTACACAAACACTATAATGCAGTTCGAAACTGACTCAATGGTGGAGAGTCTGCAAATTGTACACTCCAATGCATGCTGTAGCATGATCTCATCAAAAACATAGTGTTTTCCAAAGTGTTTTCCAAACTCACCATGCTGAAATACTTTTTTTAAAAAATTAACAAAGTAGTCTGGAAGGTAAACAATTATTCTCTCAGGAGAGGAAACCATATCATTCCCATGGTACCTCTCGCATTCCTCCCTTTTGTTCTCACTTCTTTTGTCCTGCCATGGCTCAGAGCTGATCCCAATTGGGAATGCATACTTCAATTCCTGGATTCGGTTTGATCTGCATTTAGCCGATACTGTGGCCACCATCCCAGCTTTCAACCATTTCCTGGGGTGGTTGTGAAGGCACTGCACAGTGAAACCAGTTCCTTCTAATCCACTTCCAAAGTAGATTATATTATCTGTGTTGAACCGCCCTTTGTGTTTAGTACTAGATGTCACAGCCACTGACTCCAGGGAGAAAACCAGCAGTAAAAAGACAGTGGAAACAATTGAATGAGACAGAATTAATTCAAAACAAGTTAATTCTGTTCTGAGTCATTTGGCAAGAGTCCTCCAAATTCCTCTGCTAACGCACGAGTGTCTGCTATTAAAATTGGAAAATGAGAAACCAGAACCAGCATGGCATAACTACAATGGGATTTAGAAAAAGGAACTCAGTTATACTTTAAAGCTCTAATTCCCTGGAAGGGATTTTGAAAAATGATCCCATACTAAAGTCTCCAAAGATTAAATTAACACCAACCCTGTTAGTATCAGATTTAGATGGAAAGGATCCTCACAAATGTAGTGGTTTATAAACCACAAACCATTTCTAAGAGGATTTTGCCTAATTTATTGTTTCTGAGACCCCTCCTACGCTACCATATAATCCAGATTATCAAAGCAGATGATCCACATTATCTGCTTTGAACTGGATTATATGAGTCTCCACTGCCACATAATTCAGTTAAAAGCAGATAATCTGGTTTATATGGAGTGTAGAAGGGGGCGTAGACTCAGCCAAGGATGCCCAGAAATTGGTGAAATGCAGGGATGTGTCTGCAGATTTCATACTAGGGCACCAACTGCACACATTTTTTCAAACTCATACCTGACTATGCTGATACATGACTTGATTATATCTCATTTGGAGTATCGGAATGAACTCTGCCTGGGGATGGCTTTGGAAATTGATCTGAGATTTCAGTGGGTCCAAAAATACTGCAGCCAGAGGATTTACTGAGGCCAATGACAGGGTTTTTAAACCCACTTTTTGAAACATTCACTAGCTACCAATTCATTTTCAGGTGCAATTCAAACTGCTGGTTATGACATATAAAGCTCTAGACAGTTGAGGTCCAGACCATCTGAAAGATCTTTATCTACCTATATGAATCTGATAGAGTCTTACTTTCTTTGGGGGGTCTGCTTTTGGTCACATACTTCATGGTGCTTGCTCCCAAAACTCTCTTCCATGGGAGGCTAGGCTGGCTACCTCCATTTGTTGGCAGATGGAGGCCATTTTATTCAGTCTTTTAATTAGTATTTGCTTGCAAGTTTTTATTTAAATATGTTCTATTGTGAGACTTTAAACATATTTATTTTTAGGTTCGGCAAGTAAGTGAATATGGAAATTTAGGGCAAATTGGAAAAGTAATTACGTGGATTTGGATCTCCCAAATATGGGTCCCTGCTTCAACTATCCTAATATTATTGTTAAGAGCTCTCTTACTTTGCCAGTATGGATTGCACAGAGGTCAGCTAAAGCAATCAACCTTCTAATGTCATGGCCAGGCTCAATTTCTATCTTAATAAGCTTTATTAAGAACCATGGAATTATGCTCCACCACTTACCAAGTATCTTTCTGAAGAGACACTGACAAGGATAAGGTCATCCCCAACACGAACTTTTTCTCCTTCTGAACGCTGTTTGGAGGCTGGGTGGATAGTCCACCAGCAAGCCTCACCTGCATTATCAAAAATTGTTGAAATCATTGCTATGAGGAGCCTTTCTTTGGACTTAAAACTGTTGTGGCATATTTAAATGCAAAGGAAAATATAATTTTGTTTTATGGTAATAAGCATTATTTTATCTCAACAACTCCACAAAAATAGATGTTGGCATTGCATACTAATGTCTCAATTCCTCTATGTCAGACTGTTACATTAACAATTTATTGTGTCTCAGTATGAGCATTGTTTAGAGCCTGATAACATCAAAAATGCAACTGAAGAATCAGTTGATTTTATAAAACTGCTAAGGACTTTGAAATCTCTGTTCTGCATTTGATGACAATCCACTTCCCTTACAAATGACACAAATCTGATATTTGCATCCAAAACATACAACATTTATTGTGAACAAAAGAAAATACAAAAAAAACAGTAACCGCCTCATTATTAAATGAGAAAGTTACATAAATAATGCTTTAAAATGCTGTTCAAACCACTAGAAAATGCTAAATTAATTAATTGTTAAAATCTGATATGAATGCTATTTGATTATGGATAATACAGATCAGTGTGTCATCACTACAAAAAAATCAAAGCCATTCAAAATCTACAGGTATATATTAATTCTAAATTAAAAAATAAGCTGTACTGCATGCATGTTTATACTCATGTTTTTAGAGGAAAGAGACTAGACATTTTTGTAAAAAATTAAGGAATAAAAATATTTTAAACTCTTAGAGGTAATATACTAATAATACTAGTTTCACTCAGAAAGCCAGACTATCTCATTTCTTATATTAAAAAAAACAAGTAGAATATTTTTTAAAAGTCTATTAACCTGTAGTATTTTCTTGCAAGCCCACATCAAATGCCAGTTTGTCCATTGATGTTCGTGAGGTGGAGAGGCAGCACAAATACTAATGATAACAATAAAAACAGATTTTAGGTTGTTTATTTAATTAATATATTTATACTACAGCCTTCATCTGGCAAGAGGGTCTAAGTAACTTACAAAATTTTAAAACAAATAACAATAAAAACACTTTATTTATAATATATTTTATATTAATATAATACTAAAATAAATAATAACATTTTATTTACAAAACAAAGGCCAACTAAAATCATTTCCAAAAGTACAAAAAAATTAAAGAAATCGTTCTATTTTTAAAAGTTCATAATTAAAACAGTCTACAAAATGCTTGAACTATTATTAAACTTTCAAGTATAGTATCCCTCTATTTTATTTATTTATTTATTTATTATTCGATCTTATATTCCGCTCCTCCCTGCAGGCTCGGGGCGGATCACAACATAAAGTTCATAATTAAAAGAGTCTACAAAATGCTTGAACTATTATTAAACTTTCAAGTATAGTATCCCTCATTGTTTGCAATATGTGCATACAAACACTTTGGTATCATTGAATTATTTCTGAGAAATTTTGGACATAATTTCTTTAACACTACTACTTTGGTAAATCAAAGAGTCAACAACCTTAACCAAAATTATTATTTTTATATAAAATACCACTTCAAGGAATTACAGAAAAAGAAGACAGGCCCTTACACTATCAGAACTAAATTTCAATGGTTTAGTGTATTCAAATATATAAGGACAAATGTTTAAAAGTAGGTAAATCCAAAATTGTTCTGCAGTCTACATACATGAATTGTATGTAACACAAATGTAAGTTTAACAGCCTTTAATAAAGTGTAGTAAAATGCCATTTAGATTGGTATATATGAAAGAAAGCTGCACTGAAAATAAATTGTTGCAGTAGAATGGATTCTTTGAAACAACATACATAGTAGTAAGTTCTGTAACACTGCTTTCCTGTTCTTACTCAATAATCTAGATGCAGCTCCCTAATTCTAACACACAGAAAGAAAATATGCCCAGTATCTCATCAACATCATCATCACCATCATACATTAATTTCATACATACCATACCACTGTAAGAATGGCGCAGCAATATTGCATGCCCATAAAGGAGTGTCCGATGACCGCCACCTTGAGCAGACTGTAGGAATCAACAAGTCTAATCAAAATAATGTCATAAAATGTTTTTAAAAATCTGTATTTGACAAGATCAAAGTCCTATATGACCAAACATTCTGTTCCAACAATGGTCTGCATATGCCTATAAGAAGTATCTTTTTCCTCTTTTCTTGCTTGCTTCTTTGCTTGCTTGCTTTCTTCTATATATCAATTTATACACAGGCTTCCTCCCAAACTCGAATGAAGTAATTCTTCTCAGCAAAGCAGAATTTCCTTTTCTGTTCTGAATCCTCTACCAATCAATTTAAAGTGCTAATATTATGGCAGTGGGGAATCCCTCCTATCAATTTTCTTAGTATGTTAACAAAACAAGCGTAATAATAATATTTCTTTCTTATCCACCTATTTCGCTGGATATAAGCAGGGAACAACAGAACCAGAATACAACAGCATGACATACAACATCAGTTAAAAGCATGTAACGTAAGTCACAAATACATAATATGAATCAGAACAGCTTAACATCAGTTAAAAGAGCACAAATGTTAAAAACAATTGATTCATAATTTTAAACTCGTGGTTTGTTCGTTTTTTAAAAACAAATCTATTATGTCTTTCCTAGCGTTCTTTTTTTTCTTCCTAAGCTAAATAGCCCCAAATGTCTTGCCTCTACATAATGTTATTCCAACTCCTTGAGCACTTTCTTTTCAGGTGCTGTGGTCAGAACTATATACAGTATTCCAAGCATGGTCACATCAATTTGATTTTCAATTCCTGTTCAAATTATGGTCAATAGAATTTGCCTTCTCCAAGGCAGCCACAAACAAGATTGAAATTTTAATTGAAGTATCCACCATCATCTCACAATCCTTTGGTGGACCAGTTGCTGCCATCTGCCCAATGTTTTCCATGTACTGATGTAGCCGATCACCTTTCACTCAGTGCAGATTGTCAGGAGACTGAAGACATTGCTTCATTGCTAAAACCAGCCTTTTATTATTGGGGTTTTTGTCTTTGTTCTTTAACCAGCTACCAGGACATAATACAATTTCTCTTTCTTCATTACTGCCATGTTAGCTCACAAACCTTGAGTAAGAAAATTTGCCAAAGGCTCTTTGAAAGTTCTAGTAAACATCATCATGATCCAGTCAGTGCAGCTCAACCCTGCTATCACTTTCAAAGGACTCTAAATGGTTGTTGTTGTTAACTGCATTCAAGTCAACTTTGACCTTTGGTGGCCCTTTGAATGAGAGAGCTCCAGATACTCTATCATCAAAAACCTTGCTCAGGTCTCAGGGTTTTGGGTGGGATGGTTATTTGTTTATGTTTTTCTTTTGTATGGCATTGAATGTTTACTGATTTTGTTGTTCACCTCCCTGAAGGCAAATTAAATGTGCAAACAGCTACTGGGCAACAGTAGTGGGGAGGGGGGGGGGGTTGATATGGCAGAGGAGTGCTCAGAGACATTGGCAGGAAAAGTAAGTGAAAAGGCAGGATTACAGTTGAACAAAAAGAAAAGAAAAATAACGAAGATGATTTATTTAACTTTAAAGAAACAATTAAGATACTGCAATAAATCAAGATTTTCCATATCTTGACTCAATTAGTAATCAGAATAGAGACTGCAGTCAAAAATCATATAAAAACTAGGAGGACTTGGAAGGATAGATATGAAGGAACTAGATAAGTATGACAAGTGTAAAGACATATCATGAAACACTAAAATTAGCATTATCTATGCCATTGTATTTTCAGTATTTGTATAGTGTTGTGAAAGCTGAATAGTAAAGAAAACTAATGGAATCAACCCATTTGAAATGTAGCGCTGGAAATGAATTCTACAGATACCATGAACTGTTAAAAAAGAGAAATAAATGGCTCCTAGACAAAAATGAATTTTCCCTCAATGTCTTAATGTCCAAATGAGTAACAGACTGACATACTTTGGGCATATTGTGGAAATACAAGACTTACTTGAAAAAAAGAAGACAATAATGCTTAGTAAGTAGGAAAAGAGGAAGACTGGATTACACATCAATAAAGCCATGCTCTTGGGTTTGCAAGACCTGTGTCCAGGGCTATTGCTAGGATGACCTTGGGGGTCCCTCATTCAAAGGGTCACCATAAGTCAAAGATAATCTGATGGCAGTAAACAACGAATGAAGGAAAAATAATCATGTTTCTTCCTTATCTCTATCTGCCTTCATTCTTCTCCTCTTCCTATATCATGTTTTTTTAAGATGAACCTTTCCCAATCTAATGCCATCAATCTGATCAGCTTGAAGAACAGTATAGATCTCATCCAAAGAGGAATGTGTCACTTTTTTGTAACACATGTAAAAAGCTAAACTTACAAAAACATCAACAATAAGCCTTAATTATTGAGTTAAAATACAGTACCATGGCAGAATTGGGCCCCTCATATCCTTAAAAATTGTGAGGTCTGATTTGAGTGACAACTGACGCAATTTACTTGTAAAATGTCTTATTGAATTTTTATAAACAGAACAAAGACCAAATATTCTGAGAAGTGTAGCACAGCAGTTCTCGTTTGTGCCTGGGGGGCAGGGAGCAGGACCGGGGGTCCCATTGGCATTGGGGCCTGCAGCAGCGGAGATGGATTCTGAAGAGGATTTAGAAGGGTTAGCAGAAGGAGAGTTTCCCATCACTGGGCCTCCTTCTCCCACAGAAAGCTTGGCTTGGGATGAAGATTGACCTGACCCTTACAACGAGATAGATAACCAGGTGCAAATGGAAAGCAGTGATAGCGAAACTTATGAACGGCCAGGGGGGAGAGGTTCACAGGATCCTTTGAGTGAAAACATGGAAGAGAGCGGCTGAGAAGAATCTAGGGAGGAGAGCTCTCACGGAGATAGGGCAGCAGATGTTGGGAGGCAAGGCCGTGCTTTCGATAGGAGACGGGACATCGAGACTAGCAGGAGGGGCTGGTATCATAGCCTAGACAGGCCGAGGTCCGTCAGCAGAGATTGGAGACGACGAAGCCTAGAGCGTCGGGGACCTCAGCAGAAAGATTAAGTATAGGATCCATGGGAACGGATCCTCAGTACTTCGGCCACGTCTCTTCTGAGTAGACGTGAAGCGAAGCTGGTCCACGGAGCTAGGTTGGCTAGTGGCTTACCAAGTCTTGTTTTGCATCTTGTACCTTGCCTTGTTCCTGAATCCGCATTGCTGTGCGGAGTCTTGCCAAGTCTTTTGGATACTTTACCAAGTTGTTTTGGACATCTGATTGCCTTTTGCCTTTGGATTTGTTTTGCTATTTTTATGGACAATATACCTTTTGAACTGTTTTTATATTCAATAAAGTAGTTAGCCTTCAGTCTGTCTCTGTGTGTGTGATTAAGGGGCCGGTCAAGTCCGTGCATCGTGACAAGAAGAAACACAAATTGCTTCAAAACAGTTGTAATAAGCTTATAATCAGCAATTATAGAATATTAATTAATCATTTACAATATTAGTTGTTTTTTTACACATGTACTATTGCTTCAGGAAATGCTGGTGAAACATAGACAGAAGAAATCGTTCCCATAGGAGATGCAATAGCCACTGAAAGATACCACTCAATGTTACAACCTCCATTTTTTCAGCAGTTTCTCAATAAATAAATTTGAGTAGGAAAATTTTTCATTGAATATAAAACAGAGGGCATACTGCCATGGAAGATCTGTTCCATGTGAAGGGTTATTTTAATGTAACAGCCTCATGATACTAGAGTGTTTTCAAGTCACAGAAAGAGTAATTGACCATGATTTTTGAAAACAGTTCTCTGTATTTACTGTGTGTCATTTAATTTACTCTATTATGTTACTGTCATTTCTACGATATTTTTGAGAACTGTAAACAAAACTCTCCTTGTTGAGGCAAATCCAAAATAATAAAGCAATCTTTTTAAAGCTTACCTTCATCATAAATTTCTGCAGTGCCATAGTGAAGAGGGGGAAAAGATGAAAACATTAAATTTGTATTTTTACCGTTGTTTTCTTATGTGATTGTGGAGGGTAACATTAATTTTATTCATATACGGAATACTATAAATAAATATTAACCATTTTTTCAAACCAATCTCCCTCAAAATCAAATATTGAAATGTACAGAACAGCACTGACTGGTTTTAAAAGTTTTTAAATACAAAAAAGCAGCCTGAAGTAAAGACAATTAAATGTGAAATCCTAAAAATTATGTGCAACAATTCTAAAAAATTGCTTCAAAGCTGGCAAGCCGTTTTCAATGAGCAAGTTATTAATACTGCGTTTAGATGAGTTTTAAATAACAACAATGTCATAATCTGTAAAAAGATATTAAAAGGTTCTGTAACAGACTTCGGTGCTTCTGAATGCTATGGGCTAAATCATAATAAAATAACAAGTGGATAAACTATTTTCTTTCAAAACAGAAATTAATATTCATTTGTGCCCATAGCTTATCCAGACTAGCAAACACTAAGGCCTGATTCGTTTACTTTGTAATTGTTGGTGACATCATATAAGCCTTTTTCTTATTCATTACCCATCTGGCACATTATGTATCAACCTGCTATGCAACTAAAATATCTAAGGATGACTTATATTGAAGTAAAGCAATAGATTCTTTCCTAGAGCTCGTCTATACGGACTTAATAGCCTGCCTCACTGTGTAGCGACTCCTGGCGATCTCCATAAGGTTTTGTCACTCAATATATCCCCATGTTAAGAAAAGTCAGGGGATGCGCTGAGGTTTGGACAATAGGTTTGGCACAGTGAGGACAGCAAGACCGGGCCAAATTCAGACTGGCCCACAGTCCATACAGGCCACTGTGCCATCCCCTATTTCCTGCAGGGGGAAAAAGCAATGGATTGGGCCCCTGTTGCCATCATCACCACTCCGAGGTGGATGCAGACCCCTGTGAGAGTTTCTGGCTACGGCAAGACACCCCATGCCTGGATCAGTAGAGGCACCCACACAAAAAGAAGATGGGGGATTGGCTCCCTCTTTCTTCCTGACTACATTGGTACCTCTGCTAATGTCAACATCAGACACTAGCAATGCCCAGGAGTTCTCATTAAGCTCTGTGCATCTGGGATCAGTGACAGCCACAAGGAAAGTAGGGTTAAGATGCAGCATGGGCAATGCAGTTATGGCCCGTTGATCCATTTGGACTCTAACCTGCCACCTCCGCAGGTTGAGAATGGATTGTGTATGATTCTCTAATTATTTTAGTATAGAGATATTGACATTTTGCTAGTGATCACCTTTTTGGTTTCCTAAGGCAATCTTACTCAGCTTTATCACAGGGTTTCTTACATCAGCTCATCTAGGTCAATCAAGATATTCTACATCACTGTTTTATAGAAACCCCCTTTTTAAAAGAATTGGGGCTACAATTCTAAGCACTGTATTTAATTATAAATAAACTGAATGGTAGAGTGGTGAATAACAAATAAGGCATTTGATACTGCTGGGTTTTTTTTCCAAGTTCTCAAATATTAAATTTACTGTCATATAGAATGCCCTCTATCCTGAATCCCGTTAGCTTGCATGTTTGCTTATTTTAGTGCACAGCTCCATTTACTATGTAATTTCCTGCAGCTTTTTTGCTTTTCAGATATCAGCTTCCTTTTAGTACCACTAGTTACAAATTCTGTACATATCCTCTTCTCTTTAAAAAAAATCTGCTTACACTAAAAGGCTTACATTGCAAAATGTAATAAGAACATAAGAACATAAGAAGAGCCATGCTGAATCGGGCCTCAGCCCATCTAGTCCAGCATTCTGTGTCACACAGTGGCCCACTAGTTGTACACAGGGATCTCTAGCAGAAAGGAGGGCAAAACCCTCACCTGCTCCCGACCCCCCACAACCAGTACCCGGGGAAATCCTGCCTGCCTCCATCAACACAGAGGTGGCACTTGGATGTCCATTTCAGTAACTGCTGATGTATAAATACATTCAAAACTAATGTATAAATACATTCAAAAAGCAAAAACAAATGAGATGTAATGTTTGCACAATCCACTCTTACTTTTTCTTGATCTGTGGTTATTATTTCACATGCTAGGAAAACATACTTTTATACTGCAAGTAATAGGTTTATAACACATAAAAATAATAACAAATACTGGCACAGCGATGTCAAATGGTTTACTCTAAATGCCAGGACACCAGAGTGGCAAAATACTCAAGCAACTCTTGGTTACATGAGTGACTTGACAGCCTCCATGCTCATATAAGTAGTCAATAACTGGAAGCAATAGGTGAAAGAAGCAGATGGCTCTGTGCCATTTGCTATTAAGGAGAGCTGTAGCTAGTGAGACACTAGCACTCTTTGCGAGAAAAGACTAAAGACCTTGCAAAACCACAACTTCCATGATTCCATCGCACTTACCATGGAAGTTAAAGTGATGTCAAAGGGCATTAATTCTACAATGTATATGAACTATAGTCTATAAGCCTGTTCAGACAGCCCCTTTATTGCGGAAAGTTCCACAATAAAAAGGTGGCTGTCCAGAAGACAGTCTGGGCAGTATCGCATTAATTCACTACAAATCAGGAAAACACTGCTTTGTAGCAAATTAATTTGTTAGTGCATCTATTCCGTGACTTCTTGGAAGTGTGTGCTTTCTGGGGTGGGTTGTCCACAGTTCTCTCAGGGGCCCAAGCACTCTTTCACGGAATAAGCTAATGACTCTGCAAAACTACAAATCTGAGGATTCTATAACACACATTGAAGTTAAAGTGCTGTCAAACTGCATTAATTCTACATGTAGAAGCACCTCCTTCATGGGTAATTTAAGCCATAGTTTCAATGGATTTACTCTAAATAATGGTAATTGCTTTAGCCCTAGGAGAGCATCTTTTACTTTACCATTCTCTTCAGGTGGTTAAATATTTAACTGTTTTTGTTCCAGATCATATATGTTTATATTTTGAGTAAATTTTCACTGGTGGTGCCAGTACTAAAATATAGAAATATCAATTAAAAATTCAACTAATTCATTTTCAAATTGTTGGGGAAAGATTATACAACAGTATGGTCTGAAAAGAAAACTGGACCATTAAGTCATTACAGCACAGGAAACCAAATAATGTGAAATAACAAACTAACCACATAACAGGGTTGTTGTAGGTTTTTCGGGCTATATGGCCATGTTCTAGAAGCATTCCCTCCTGACGTTTCGCCTGCATCTATGGCAAGCATCCTCAGAGGTTGTGACCTCACAACCTCTGGGGATGCCAGCCATAGATGCAGACGAAACGCGAGGAGAGAATGCTTCTAGAACATGGCCGTATAGCCCGAAAAACTTACCAGAACCCACTGATTCCAGCCATGGAAGCATTTGACATAAACCACATAACAATCCATACAAAACAACAGAGTTAAGCAGATACAGAGTTTTCCAGAGTAGATTTTTGTCTTTAAAAAAATGCAACAGACTTTCAAATACAAATACTTTAACTTACACCACAAAAATTATACATGCTCAAGACAGTCTACTAAATATTACTTGCATGCCTACATTTCTAAACATAATTAAATACTGACAAAATTACATGCACACGGACAAATGGAAGACACGTGAGTCAAATTGAAAGCATTTCTTCAAACTTCTATATTGGCTTTTCCTGACTAGTAATTGTTCTTTATCTTTATCTTTGACCACGAGAACATGAAGCAGATCACATTAATTCATGATATTGTTACAAATACTCAATTCAGAAGTAAATATACTGAAGTATTTGAAAAATCATTACTTTTAAATAAATAACAATAACAATAAATAACAATGATTTGATTCTAAGCAATGATTTGATAGCAGTGTATATTAAGCTCCAGAAGAGATTGATAGGCACTGCCTTGAGGAATAAAGCAATAGATATGTTATACAAACATACAGAAAGGAGTATGGTATCCACATGCATTGTTCAGTTAAGACAAGTAGAGACAATGAAACAACAGGAAGTGTCAATAATGTACATTTAGAGAGTGAAATTGCAAGGCTCAAAATTTCAAGGCAGAACCCTTTTTATTGGGCTAATGCAGTACACAATGATAAAGCACAACTGCAAGACTAATACTTTTGTATTATGATTAAAAGATGATGAAAAACTAATTTAGAAATCTAATAGTATGGGTACTGTCAGAAAAACACTTGCTTTGAGCTTAGCAAATCTGTGCAGTGAGACACAAAAATATTTAGACAGATAGTCACAACTCTGTGATAAACAAGGATTATTTGGGATCAAGCAATTCCAAAACACATACCCATTTTTCCATATCAACTAGCTGTAGAAAGAAAAGAAATGAGTATTTTGTTATTCAGCATGATATGTGGAATCCGAACACTGATAGAGAAAGTTGTTAATTATTATTGAGCTAAATCGAATATTGTGGTAGTATATTTTCACTAATGTAACAGGACTCTTGCATTCTTTCCCTTTTTTTACTTTTCCCTTATCTGTATTATTTGAACTGTTCAGACGTGATTTTAGGTGTCTTTTCAGAACCTCATTATCATTACCATCATCAACAACATCACTGTGGCTATTGAGGAATTATCTGCAAGTTTGGTTGGTAGAACTACCTAGCATCAACTAAATGACCACCAACATCATAATTGTATTTTTGTTGTTGTCGTCATTATTTAACATTTGAAATTTTATAAACACAGAGTATATACTGAAAGAAAAAAAACAATCCCTGCCTGCAGGCTCACAATATAATAAATATGACATTTTTTAAAAAAGAAAGAAAAGAAATGGGAGGGAAAGCAAAAATAAAATCAAACAATCTTTTCAACAAAAATGCATATTGGAATAGATTATAAACTCATTTCCCACATATTATTTTGGTTTCGTTATAAAACACTTTCAAGTTCTTTGTAAATTGAAGCTCTGGTGGATAAAGAGTAATATTGCAGACTATTTTGAATGTTGTATACATATGGAAGCATCAGAGCTTTCTTGATAGATATAAAAGCACAATGTGAGATTTTCAGCACCTATCACTTCCTGCTCTTTTTACCAGCTTCCGAAACGTAGATGACAACAGGAGTCCCCACATATGCCAATCTGAGTGTGCACATATGCACTCACTCTCAGAAGGAAGAAGAAAACAGCATGGAAACTAAGATTGCCAGAAGTCATAGTTCTTCACTATGTTTCTTTAGATGAGAATGCAGTTTGCAAACCATAATAATTAGTGTGACATGTGAATCACAAAGTATATCTTGCAACTCTTATTTTACCTACAAAAGTATCTGCAGAATAATATGAGTTCTGAACTAGCAGAAAACAAAAGGAGATAGTCAACTGTAGACAAAGAATCATAAAATTGGAAGAGACCACAGTAGTTGAGATCTCTGTGACACAGGAATACACAATCAAGAGACCCCCACCACACTTTGAGACGGTGTATTCTATTGCTGGACAGCTCTTGCTGTCAGGAATTGCTTTCTAATGTTTTCCTGTAGTTTCAGTCCTTTGTTCTATGACCTAGTCCAAGGGTGTCCAAATCTTTTAAGCCGATGGCCAGTTCACAGTTCCTCAGCCTGTTGGGGGGCCAGACTATAGTTTGAAAAAATATGACTACATTCCCAAACACATTTGATATGCCTTATTTGTAGGGTAAAAAACCCATAAAAGAACAATACAATATACAAAATAAAGAACTATTTTAACCAACGTAAACATACCAATTTTTCAATGCAAAGTGTGGGCTTGTTTTTGGCTGATGAGAGAGTCAGGTTAATTAGGGTTGTTGTTGTTATGTGCCTTCAAGTTGTTTCAGACAGTGGCATATACTGCTTCAGAGTCTAGTGCAGTCTCCTTTTCTGGAGGATTTATAGCAGACATGGCATGGTCCTCTGTCAGGAGGGGGAGAGAGAATTATAGATGCTGCCTGGCTCTCCCCTTTTCTTCCCAAGGGAGGAGCCATAGTGAAGGGCAGCCTTTTTGGCAAATGCAGGGCAGTGACATGGGACGAAGGTGGGGTGGAGAAGGGAAGGGGGGAAGGAAGGATGCCAGGCAGGTGCTCAGCCTCCAGGGTGTGCCCTTCCTGGCCATGCAGCAGCAGCAGCAGTGAGTGCCTGATGCAAACAGGGAAATTGGGGAGCCTTCCTTTGCAAATAAATAAAGAAAAGGTTGCAAGGCTAGAGAGAGACAAGGGGTCACTGAGATGGGATGTCTGAGGCTGGAGCCATCCAAGGAGAAAGCAGCACTTAATTGGGGTGAAGGAACACAAGAGGCCACTATCTTTGTCTCCCACTAAAGAGCCCACTTTTTCTGGGGCCCTGATTCCCAAGGAAGGAACAAACTAGGAGAGGAAGGAAGTCAAGAAAGGATGGAGGAAGAAAATCAAGGAAGGGAGAAAGGAAGACAGGAAAGAATGATGCAAGGAAGTGAGACCCCAAGGGAGAGGGCTGGTGCAAATTTAAACATGGGCCACATTTGGCCTCTGGGCTGGAATTTGGACATGCCTGTCCTAGTCTTTGGAGCAAGAGAAAACAAGCTTTTGCCATCTTCAATATGATATCAGTGCCTCTTAACCTTTTTCTTTTCCAGGCTAAAAATACCCAGATCACTATCTTTCTCTTCATAGAACTTGGTTTGCAGACATTTTACAGACATGTTGGTTGCTCTCTGGACATGTTCAACTGTCTTGATTTGTGGTACCCAGAACTGGACACAGTATTTCTGTGAGATCTGACCAATGCAGAATACAGTAGTGGTTGGTTATACATTAGGATTCAATATTGGATAGAAAACTGTGGTTAGAACAAAAGTTGATACAATATTTAAATTCCATGTCCCCCACATCTAGAGAAGTATGGAACACAATTGTAACTTCAGTGGCAACCACCCCCTACTTTCCTTAATATCTCAAACTACCTAAAATATCTAGCAGGCTCTAAGAGATGGTTCAGATACATTACTAGGCAGGATGATAACAATCAAAGTAATATGATTCTGATTTTGATTCTATTCTACTCTCTTCAATTATTAGAACTGATGCTTTGCCATTTATTTCACTTTCTGAAATTCAAACATCAGACTCACATTTGGAAGATTTCATGCCACAGTTCAAGGCCTGGTGTTTAGTATGGCATATAAATAGGGTCATGGGGACATGATTTATTATTTCATGAGACCAAAATCCAACATCACAAATACTGCAGCATTAACTTGTTATGCAATGCATGATGAAACCTTCTAATCCCCCCCCCCTCCTTACAGCACTGGTTTTAGAAGGTCGTTATGTTTGAGCTAATCAAAGCATGTTTTTGGGGGACCCTGGGGCCCACTCTACTAATAAAATCAGTTCTTTCAATAGTTACATTAAAACATTGGGGTGTATGTCATACAGTCCTGAATGCATGCTTTTTAAGAGTCAGTGAACGCGAGTCTCTAATCCAGGGGTAGGGTACCTATGGCCCGGGAGCCAGATGTGGCTCTTTTCATGATTGCATCTGGCTCTCCAGAGCAGCCGGGGGCCTTGGTTTCCCAGCATGCAGCGGGGAGGAGTGACACTAATGCACCACGACTGCCGCTTCCGCACTGCCACTGGCACCTCTTCCTCATCCCCTGCTGCTCTCGGGGCCCTGCACCCTCTTTGCCGGGGCCCTCTTCACAGTGCCTTTATTTCATGATGGGTATTCAAATGGTAACCTTGTGGTTTCTATTGACCTTCCTTGGATAAGGAATGCTCAGATATGATTTTCCCAGTCCCTTCTTTTGAAATATAGCCTTACAGCGCCAGGTAGTGGTTGGCAGTTGCTCACCCAAAGTGCTAACTAGGGATGACCCTGCGTAGTTTTCAAGATCAGAGATCATTTGGTGCCTTTAGGTATTTAGGCTGTGTAACAAAATGTCTAATTATAATGTAGGTTTTAAATATGTTTATTAATGTTATGATATAAGTGCAGGGCAGCTGATGTGTCGCCTGAGCTGAGGCGTTGATATAGTGACGTAGACCTCCTGGCAGAAGCAAAAGGGGCGAAACTAACTGTCACTGGTGGAGAGAAGACAGTTTGAAAGGTCAATCTTTGGTCAGCATACCAAAGTAAAAGATGGGTTCATTGATAAGCCAAACCAAAGGGGTTTAAGTCTTTAGTCGGAGTGCTAAAGGAAGGACTGGGCCTAGCTACGTAAAAGCAGGACTCAGGGGTTTAGTATAACCAGTTTGATCTTCAGCCTTGGTATTTTAAAAGGGTCAAGTGGACCTATTTGAATTAGAAAGTAACTTGTCAGTTAAGGGAAAGGAATTCCCAAAGATAATCTATACTTTCAGTGAGGAAACTGGAGTATATGAAGGGCGAAATGGTGCCTAAGTGTTAATTAGTGAGGCTGAGGGTAAAATGTATTTTGGGAGTCAAATTTACACATAACCTATCACTTAGGTGAAGAAGCCACAAGATTGTGTTAACCCAGTCAAGAGGCTGAGAAAAGAAACTAAGTTTTAAAGAAAGGGGATAACAAACCTTAAAGTGACCGAAGATAAGCCATTCTTAAAGTTTAATAGTGACAGTTTAATTTTTCCAAAAGAACAAAGAGTTAACCGCAGCAATCAGAAGAAAATCTTGTGTAACCGTCTAGCTTGTGTAAACCTGAGAAATCTTTAAATAAATATCTTTCTGTTCAGTTCAAATACTGAGAATTAGTGTCTAATTATTAAAGAGAAGATTCTCCACAAAAGGGAAAGCTGAAGATCATATGTTTTAAAAGTCATCTCTCTTTCTCATACAAATCTCACTCTCATATATATATATAATGAAGCCTCAGCAACACGCACCATCGCCAGCTTAGTCTCCTCATCTTAGTCTCCTGGTTTCTATGTATATTTGTCATTTCGTATTTGTACACCTCTTTGTCTACAGGCTACATAGTTTTAAACACTTCTATTAAAACTTACCATAGAAGGTTCCTTTTCTCTGCACCTTTTCCAGTGATTACTAACCTTTTAAAACTTGGAATGCACAGCATGTGAAAAAAAATCACACTGCACCACAGATTTGTATGAAAGTATGATATTGACAGTTTTCTTTCATTTTTGTCAATGTTACCAACCCCTAGCAAGGAATTTGCCTTTTTTCACAACACCCACACACTGGATTGACATTTGTATTGAGCTAATGACCCTACCGTATTAGCATACATGTGAAGTCAGGATTTTTCCCCCAGGGTGCATTCACTTCACTTGCCTACACAAAACTAAATTATTTTGCAACCTGCTAGTTTTTGTTCTAATAACCCCATATAATTTGCATTGCCACTACACTATTCACTCTGAACTCCAGGTCATTTATGAACAAACTGAAAAAGCACAAGTCCTGATGCAAATCCTTGGGGTAACCATAGTATTTGCAGCCTTCCATTTTCCCCTTTCCTCTGAGTTGTAACTTTTTCATAAATTATCTGGAATTGAGTTGGTGGCAGTGTCATGAGAAATTAAAATGTAAATGCAATTTAGTGTCAGCAAGTGTAATTTGACTCAGAAAATGCTAGCCTTATTCTGGTATGCTCCAACATGGCTTCTGTCCTCATGTAGATTCATCATATGCCACTAGTACTAACCTCACACAAAGTACATTTATGGTTTTTTGTGTTTATTTTCACACAAATAAAGCTCATATTCTTTTTTTTAATCACAACCTGACAGCTTTAATAAGAATTTGCTAACATAAACATTTGTTCTAAATCCATGCTATATGTTTGGTTTCCTTTTAGAAGCTTCCAGGACTTCTAAACTATTTAAGGGATTTAAGCAGACAATGGTGTTTCTACAATGGCTGAAACAGATTTCTTTAACTTACATTAATCACTTATAATTCAATCATAGAAAGATTCATTTCTTTTAAATGGAAGTTCTTACAACTTTTAAATCTACAATTCAATTTTAGCTACATTTGTTAAGTCAACACTCCTATAACTTCTACAGATCTAGCGAGAACTTAACAGTTGGATTTAACCCAAATTATGTGTTAAAGTGAACTCCGCATCCAATGTTAATACAATATTTATAGTCCTTAAATAATTCCTCACAAATCTGTACCAAACCATTTTCCTCATACTAACATCTACATTCAGGAAGTGAAAGGAAATCCACAAAGAAATGACAATTATATACAGGCAGTCTCCGAGTTACAAACAACTCTCATAGTTAAGAATGGGGGGTGAGACAACAGGAAGTGAGAGAAATCTTCCCCCCAGGAGGGAAATGCACTCCTGGAAAAGTTATCATGGGGGGAAAGTGTCTCATCTCAACTGAAGCTTCCTTGCCAATCCTTGTTTCCACAACAAGCCAAATTTGTCAAAATCCAATTCTCACAAGAAGTGAGGAGAAATCTTCTGAACAGGGGCACAAACAGCAAGACAAACAGCACAGGAATTATTTAAGTCATAACACAATTTAATAGGAAGTCCATGTTAACCAATAAATGGCCATACAAAAATGTTTCTGTAACAAACATGCTATAGAAAGCTATGAAAAAGATATGACATTAAACTATATGTTACCATTTCTGTTCAATAGCTAAGTAATGCATTTCATAATTTGACAGTAATCATTAAAGATCTGATATGATAAAAATGAAAATGAGAAAGAAGAGACTTCCTTAAAAGAGGAAAAGTCATCTTTCAAGGATCAAAAGAACAAAAGCTACTGTTCAAGGATCAAAAGAACAAAAGCTACTGTCCAAATCAGCTGAAGTACAAGTATTTACACCACTATAATCACCTTAAATCCACTGAGAGTGTGATAAACTGTTTCCAACTAAAGCAGAAGAGGGTCAAAACATGGTTTTCTGTTACAGTTCTCCCTCATAAAGAATTTAGGCGTATCTGTATGTCATCAGCTGAACATGAGAGAATGGTGTGGTGTTAGTGGCAAAAAAACCCCAAACACAAATCTAAGTTGCATCAATGGGAATAAAGTGTCCAGATCAAGGCAAATAATAGCATTACTCTAATCTACTTGCAGGTCTCTCATTCACAGTTTGCCAAAAGTCAAAGTTCATATGATTAATAAACTCATTCCCCTTTGGTCAGGCCATGCTTGGAATAGTGTGTCCATATCTGGGCACCATATTTCAAGGTTACTGACAAAATGGAACATGCTCACAGATATGCAACCAATGGCCTAAAACAGGGCTGTCCAACTGGCGGCCCGCGGGCCGTATACAGCCCCCCAGCCCCTTCCCCATGGCCCCTCCTGCAAGATATCTGCTTTTTAAGATTTTAAAAAATATTGTTCTTATTATTTTTGAATATTTTTTATTTATTTTTTTCACGGCAGGGGGTGAGGGGTGGGGCAGGGAGGAGGAGCAGGCTCCCTTCCTCCTCCTCCTTCCTCCTACTTCCCTCCCTCCCCCCTCTCTCTCTCCCTCCCTCCTTCTCTCTCTCTTTCCCCCTTTCATTCCTTCCCCCTTCCACCACCTGAACGAAAGAGGGAAGGAGAGAGAGAGTGCACCAGGCGAGAGGGGGCGTGGCCAGAGCAAAAAGGGGCAGGGCCGGGTTCTGAGCGCGCAGGGGGGGGTGCTCATCCATTCCCTTTCTGGCTTCCTCCTCTTCTGAGGATTCGTGCCAAGTTTGGTCCTGATCCATCATTATTTGAGTCCACAGCGCTCTCTGGATGGAGGAGAACTACAACTCCCAAATTCAAGGTTCAGTACTTTCTGTTGCTCTCATGAGAGTTTAGTCTGCCAAGTTTGATTCAACATGGCTGAGGAATGCTTTGATTGTGTTTTCCCCTTATGGCAGAAGGAGGTAGGACTGGATGGCCCTTGGAGGTCTCCTATTCTAGGAACCCATTGTAATTATTATTATTATTATCATCATCATCATCATCAGAGGCTGAATGGTCATCTGTGAGGAATGCTTTGTATTTTCCCCTTATGGCAGAAGGAGGTAGGACTGGATGGCCCTTGGAGGTCTCCTATTCTAGGAACCCATTGTAATTAATATTATTATTATTATCATCATCACCATCAGAGGCTGAATGGCCATCTGTGAGGAATGCTTTGATTGTGTTTTCCCCTTATAGCAGAAGGAGATTGGACTGGATGGCCCTTGGAGGTCTCCTATTCTAGGAACCCATTGTAATTAATATTATTATTATTATTATCATCATCACCATCAGAGGCTGAATGGCCATCTGTGAGGAATGCTTTGATTGTGTTTTCCCCTTATAGCAGAAGGAGATTGGACTGGATGGCCCTTGGAGGTCTCCTATTCTAGGAACCCATTGTAATTATTATTATTATTATCATCATCATCATCAGAGGCTGAATGGTCATCTGTGAGGAATGCTTTGATTGTATTTTCCCCTTATGGCAGAAGGAGATTGGACTGGATGGCTTTGGATAGCCCTTGGAGGTCTACTACTCCAGGAACCTGTTGTTGTTGTTATTATTATTATTAGCAGAGGCAGAATGAATATTATGCCTTATCATTCAGGGTTATAGGCCTGTGTGGAAGGGCCCTGGCTTCTTATTTGACTTCCTTTCCACACATCTGAATAAAATCCCATGTTATTTGCTTTAAACCAGATTATATGAGTGTGGACTCCGATAATCCAGTTCAAAGCAGGTATTCTGGGTTATATGGCTGTGTGGAAGGGCCCTGAGTCCACACTGCAATATAATCCAGTTCAAAGCAGGGACTGGGACTTGAGACTGGGATTTTGGTGTTCATCTCTATCTCAAGTCAAAGCCCGGTGTCGATCCACAGACACCTCCAAGGCGGGAGGGGGAGCCGGGAGGGGGAGGAGCTGGGGCGGGCCGGGGGGAGAGCTGGAGGGGGCGGGGCAGAGCCAGGGGCGGAGGCAGACCCTTTGCCCCCCCAAGTCATCAGTAACCGGAATTCCGGCCACAGGTCCGGTAGAAGTTGGACAGCCCTGGCCTAAAAAGCAAGTCCCAAGAGGAATGGCTTAGGATAGCTTTAAGAACAGAAGTCTGAGAAGTGACATGATATCACTAAATATCTGAAAAGATGACCTATAAATATGAAACAAGTATGTTTCCAGCTGCTCTACAGACTAGGTAACAAAGCAATGGATTCAAATGACAAGAAAAAAAGATTCCACCTAAATTTTATGAAGACAGTCTTGACAGTAAGGCTGTCTGTCTATCTATCAGTGGAAGACTGCTTCTTAAAGTCGGTAGACCATCTCTCATTGGAAAACTATAAAGACAGGATGGATGATTCTCTTGACTCATTTAGCTGTATATTGCTGTATGGCAGGGGATTTGACTAAACAGGCCGTATGGTGCTTCCAAGAATATGATTTAACTAATAAATTTAACTGATAAGATCCAGCCTGTTATTGTTTCTGGAAATATTGCAGACAAAAGAAAACAGCACAAACTGTGGATGATATTAAAGTATGTTTATTTAATTGGATTTGACAAGATTTTTAGTAGGGCCATCACGCAACTCTTTTCTGGTTATGTTTTGGATAGAAGACATTGAGCAGAAACTATTTAGATGCCTACATATTGATTCAAAGAAAGTGGAAAATTGAGGCAGGGGCAGTCATGGGGTAATTCATCTGAGACACAAAGGATCAGAGAGCGGAAATACTATGTTTATCTCTGTGCCTTCAAACATTTGTCAGTTTACAGCAACCCACAAATTTCATAGGTTTTTCTTAGGTAAGGAATATTCAGAAATGGTTTTGCAAGTCCTTTCCTCTGAAACATAGCCCACAGTACCTAATATTTATTGGTGGTCTCCAATCCAATTAGTATAAAGAGACAATAAAATTAGAAGGGTTTAAGAGCTGACTGGCATGCCTATTTATGGTATGGGAAAAGGAAAGTTGAGAAAATAATTGGCAACCACTTTATCAGATCAGCACTGATAAAAATATGGGAAAAATACAAAAGTAGAATATATACAAAGACCCCACTATAGATCTCCCCATCCGAAGAGGGACAGGAAAAATGGCTCAGATACAGAGATATATTGAAAAACAAAACAGAAATACCATATTAAAAACACAATAATAAGTCAATCAAATAAACAACAAAACCTCCTAGTTTCAATATTGCGAGATAAGAGAAAGCTATAACAAAGACAAGATAATAGGATTTATGGAGAAAGGCACTTTCTGGGATAAAATAATGATGATAGATAAGAAACTAATAACAAAATATACAAAATATTATTATAATGATCAACAGAAACGGAACAAGTAAAGGACTGCATGGTCAAATGGGTTACAAACATTGGAAGAAGAATGAGAAAAAATATGGAACCAAAAAATAAAATATACATATTTGTATGATTTGAAAGAAAACTGGTATAAAATGATGTCTCAATGGTACATAACATCAAAAACTAGAAAAATGCTATTCCAAAAATACACAACAAGTGATGGAAATGCAAGGACCATGTAGGAAATTTTTCCCACATGTGGTAGACTTACAAAATTGCAAACAAATATTGGAAAGAAATTCAAGAAAAAAATCCAGAAAATATTAGATATAAAACTTCAGTTGAAACCAGAATATTTTTAAATTAGGAATTGTATATATTGATTTAGATAACAATAAAGACACATTATATAATTACTTAGTGATGGCAGCCAGAATAATATATGCACAAAAATTGAGGACTAAAGAAATACCTGTAACAGAACATTGTTGAAAATAATTGATATAATGAATATGGATAAACTAACCCATTTAGTTTCTCAACACCCATATAATAATAAAAAACAATGCACTGGTCACCATTAAAAGACTATGTTACAAGAAAAGTGAAATTGATAATAGAACTAAAATGAGGATTAAAAGAAAAATTGTTCCCTGAGGAAAGTGAATGAAGAGAGGTTAGCAGAATTATGAGGACTTAAGAAAGGACAATGTAAACCACAATGGAGAAGATTGGAAGCCAATGTTTTCTTCATTACTCTTGTTTCCTTCCCCAACTTTCCCACTAGACTCGCACAAGGTTTTCCTCTCTCTCTTTCTCTCTCTCTTTTTTTATCTTCTTCTTTTCACTTTTACTTACAGAGTAGTTTCCCCATTAGACCTTCCCTCGCTGCCCTTATAGATCCCAGCATTTTATACTGTAAAAAAGAACTCTATGTTTTCAATTAATAAAAATATATTAAAAATATAAATAGACAATATTCCACAGGCCTGGAGGATTAGTTGGGAACACTATCTATCTATCTATCTCTATATATCAAGATATTGTGTCCGTCAAAACAAGGTAAATAACTGACAGCTTGCTTTTTTCTTTAATTATATTCCTAAATCTGTCACCAAAGTTTAAAAGAGACAGATGATCAAAAATCAAGCACTGGTGCGTCCTTCTGGGGTTTAGTTCAAACTTTAAGATCTATCCAAGATGATCTATGCTTTTGTAAACAGAATTTAGCACTTTGAAAAGCTCTTTTATAATTCAGACTACAATCCAGAGTGAATTTACAACCTCAATGATATAGAAATCATCAGATACCACTGTTTGGTAGGCTCAATGTCCATCACGATAATTATCAACAGCTAATTCATGGGTTGCTACATAATAATTTCTGCCCCTTAATTTTTTAATATAACTACATCCAGATTATTCATAACGAATACTATTTTCTTCTCCATACTCTAATATAATGGAGGAAGGCAGACAACAAAATTTTTAATCAGTACCCTCCCTTGTTTCCCTACTACATCTATTTTTATTGACCAGAAAAATAAACCTTAAGAAAGAAAATATGGTGTTTTGCTATAGGATAATCCTAGACACTATGTTCTAGGTAGCCATTCTTAAAAAGAAAAGAAACAATAAACCTTTAAATATAACCTGTTATATTTCTTCCTTAAGAGAATAATTCAACATGAATCAGTGACCCCTTCCACACAGCTGAATAAAATCCCACATTTTCTGTTTTGAACTTGAATATATGACAGTGTGGACTCAGATAACCCAGTTCAAAACAGATATTGTGGGATTTTCTGCCGTGATATTCTGGGTTATATGGCTGTGTTGATGGGCCCAGAGAAAGACTTCCAAATGAGAGAAAGTGTGTTGTGCCCAGACTAAAGAAGCATTGTAAAGCTACCTGAAACTAATTTGAATCAACTGGAGGCTATCTAAACAAGAAAACAGATACAGTCATCACATCTTTCCACTTCTGTGACAAGATGGTTAATGCCTTTCACACTGTCTGAAACTCTGTGCATGTTTTGTAAATTAAGTAATAATCCATCTACACAATTACAAATACAGGAAAAAAATTCTCAAAAGGACAGAATCAAAAATTGTGAAACTTTTTCAAGCAGGTGAAAATTCAGCATTCAATTTCTTACTAGTTTTATATAGTACACAGAAATTAAGAGACATTAATTAATGTAAAGCAAAGCAACTACATTTTAATATATCTGTATATTTTGTTTCCTGAATCTTAATTAGCAAAAATCATCTATTATCAGATTCATTTAGGATTCAAAGACGTATTTGTTTGTTTAACTATTTGTGTCTTCTATATGATGCTATTAGCAATACAAAAGACTTGAAAGAGAACATGTTAGCAGAATAGTAGTTCTGAATCAAACAATCATTTGTTTATTATTTATTTCATTTCTATCCTATCTTCATCCTTAGAAAGGATTCAAATCCTAATTAGATTGTAACAGCAAGCTATTTCTTATTTCTATGGTATAGGGCAATTCTATCAAAAGGCTTTCACCACAAAAAGAAAAAACCTGATGCAGCATGGCAGCTGGCATCAAACAGTTATAGCTTAATACCACCATTAAGGAATCAAGACAATGTTTGGGAAAATATAGTTTATTAATTAATGGCAGTTTAAGAAATTATTATATACAGTTCTGTACCACACACCAAAAAGACATAAAATACAGAATTGAAGGAAAGATTTAAGATCAAACAGAAAAATTAATCAATAAATGATGAAAGGAATCAACTATGTAACAGACAGAATTATTCTGTAAGGTCAATGTTTTCTCAATGTCATGCAGTTTAAAAATATCTTGCATTTTAAACACACATTATTCACAAATCATTTTGTTGATTCACAAACAGAACTGAGATTGAGCCAGATAAAATTAGAGGGATAGAGGTCAAGAAGAGACAGAAAGATAGAAATAAGAGAAAGAGAAGTAGTCTTGTTTTTACTCTACGTGTGACCTTTTTGTCAATGCTAAAAAACACTACTGGAGGTTTTTCATTTGAGGGAATCAAAACTGAAATACACGTATACACAGAGATGCTCTATCTCCACAGGCTGAGATTTCAACAAATTCATTAAATACTCCAACTCTTCTACTAAATTTTAAAATCAAGAGCTTCGAGTAACACATTCATGTCCATTTAAGTAATAGGTAAAAACGTCACAACTCACCCCTTCTGCTTTTTCCTCCGTATTAGCCAACATTTCCTGGAGAGCTCTCACTGACAAAGACTGCTCCAGCACAAAATTGCAGATTGAGAGATCCGGAGGAACATTCTAATTTTAAAAAGATGAAGAAAGCATTGAATTAAGCATTTCATATAACTGAACTTTGTATTAAGTCTACTCAAATGCCATCTCCATTGTCTTCAATAGATTTACTGGCAGCCAAATGTCCTTAAGATTGTAATCTCCATAGTAGTTGACATATTATTTATTTACATTGTAATCCTAATTATGTTTCATCACCAATCCTTTCTTTCAAATCCATCTGAATAATTCTACAAACATTTGGGACCATCCCTTTTGACAGTCATTGCTGAGCAAGTCCATAAAGACAAAATAAGACAAAAGATACATTAAAACTTAATCTACTGCATTAATTCCAGAAATTCTCATTAATTAAATGGATTAACACAAAGAAAAGGCTGCTGAAAAAATGCTATCAAGTATGTCTTCTGTTGTGTGAGAGAGGAAAATAAAAAGATAAGTGGATAACATGTCCTTATTCGAAGAACAAAATTACAACAAAAGTTTGACAATCAGAAGTGCAGAGATATTTTGTTTGGATAAGACTCCATTGGCAGAAACTATGAGTACAACCCCATCCCAACAAAAATGGCACTCATATTCATGGGTCCAGTACCTGCAGTTTCAGTTACTTGTCTCTGACAAAGTATGTCCTCTCTAGCATTTTCTAGGTCCTCCGGGTGATGTAGTTGACTGGATTTTAAAGTAAGTTTTCAGTGGTATTTTTCAGTAGCAAATTACTAACATTATTATTGTTGTTCTCAACTATGACAATGATGTCACAATCATAAATATGAATAAGAAACAGTTGTGAGGTCATAGTTTATGGCCTCCTAATTGACTTAAGTAAACTTTGGGCACATCTATCCTGACGCTTATTTTGGGGCTATTCCAGCTATTTGGACACTGGATCACTACTGTGGAGACAGGAGAAGTCCCCACCTACCAGAAACATGAATGCTAGTCAGCCACCCTATTTGCCTCCTCAACCCCTGTATGGCTGTGATTTTTGGCCACAACACACATCCTACCCATTCCTCGTCACCTGTCCTGACATCAGCCAGAGCAATGAGAGAACAGGGGAGAGGAAGGGGATTTCCTCTTCTCCCTACTCACATCTCAGTGCTTCCCGCTCACTCTGGGTAATGTCATGGCCATGGGGAACAGTTAATTCCAATGTCATTTCTAAAGACCACCGTGGCACATAGGTGGGGGGAAGAGGACTGCAATTCCCTGTCCACAGGCCACCTAATCTTGGGGAAGATAGTATAGCGGCTGGGACTGTTGAGACAAGTTTTGTCTGGGAGTCTGCTCAATTGTCCTGACTGGCCCTGAACTAGGAGAAAATAAACATTCTGAAGTAGAATTCAGACTCCCCCTCTCCCCCTTTGAGTAAAGTAGGGTGTGCTTGTATTCCCCCATGTTACCACGGATCAGACTCATGTTGCCTTTGGCTTCTACAGAGCTGATCCTCATCTACACCAACTTAACTGGTAGGTGTAGATGGGGCCTTTGACGAGTTCTTTTAATTCTTGGAGCTGTCTATACCACCCAAATAATCAGCTGCATTATTTAGTCATTTAGCATAAAAACTAACTGTAATATATTACAATATTTTTATTGCTATGCCTACCCCAAATAAAAGTACAGGTTTTATTAAATCTTCTCCCACAAAATAATTTGTCTGCTATTGCATTCCTAGCCAAAAGCCTGCTGGCTGAGCCCCACTGGGAAAATTGCTTGCTTTGGTATTACAATGCCATGTGATCAATAGTGAGGAGGTAGCCCGATCGATTTCATGGCTCATATCTTGCCCTGAGCAAGAAACAGGAAGCTATTTGACCAGGAAAACAGCAGCTGCAGCTGACCCAAGCACAAGGCAGGAGACCTTCTTCCCCCCAATCACCATTTCCAAATGCAAAAATAAAGGACAAAGAAAAGCAATGGCAAATCACTACCTTCCAATTTACTTTATTTTTGCACTGGGAAATAGGGGTGGGAGAGAGGTGCCTGGTCTTTCTTTCTGCTTGGGTTTGCTCAAGTCCATCAGTTCTGCTCAGAAGAGATTTGCCGCCGCCACCACACTCTTCCCAGTACAGACAGAAGAAAATACAGCAACTAGTAGCTTTTCCTGGAAACTGCAGAGCAAGAAATGACTTCGCTTTTCAAATTAAAGTCTAAAAGAACAACTTTCACTGCTAAAGGGGTGGGTGATACATTGTGTGTCACCATAAATGCATTTAAGATGCATGCCCTAAGATACCTATAAATATTTAAATCTTGCAAAATACATAAACATTACAGGGAAATAAATCTTAATTTAAGACTAGAAAAGTAAAAAGAAAACGAATGGAAAAATGTTTTTACTATTTAATCTTCTGCCATGGTAACACTAATAGACAAGCTGCTAGCATAGGCAGCATGTATACTCACTGGGGTATAAAAGGAAATCTTGCCACTTTGCAAAATGTATTGTGTGCCTTTCCTGTGCAGACTGCTTGATAACACAGACCCAATCTTTCTTTGCAATCACAGTCTTAAAAAGAAATGCATACATTATTATTATTATTATTTATAACCTGTTTTTTCTCCCTACATGGATACTCAAAGCAACTGTTACTAGGGACTCAAAATGTCTTTGCTGTCTTATCATTAATGAGTTCCCCTTGCTTCTTAAAGCAATGTCTTGCCCAAAATAATCCCGAAATTTAGCATAGCAACAATCATGTAATTCCTCGTACATAGATTATAGCTGGGGCCCCTTCCACACAGCTGAATAAAATCCCTCATTTTCTGCCTTGAACTGGAATATATGGCAGTGATAACTCAGTTCAAAGAAGATATTGTGGGATTTTCTACCTTGATATTCTGAGTTATATGCTGTGTGGAATGGCCCTGAGATAGGTAATGTGGGGGTTTCTGTGAATGAAAGACACTTGAGGTAACTAACACTTTTGATAGGAAGGACTGACCGCAACAAAATTCCATTCCCCTTTTGGGAAGACACAAGGTTGACTGCAAACCCAAATTTTGGCTATCCGGCTAGACAAAATTTGCCAGTGGGGTTTTTTATCATGTCAGAAGCAACTTCAGAAACTGTAAGTCACTTCTGGTATGAGAGAATTGGCCATCCACAGAGACATTGCCCAGGAGAAGCCTGTGGGAGGCTTCTCTCATATCTCCCCACGGGAAGCTGGAGCTGATAGATGGGAGCTCACCCCATCTCACAGGATCAAGATGGGATCTATGACAACTCAGCAGCCTGCTGTGAAGCTTTTGTTCGGTTCTTTGTGGACAAAGTCACTCTGATCTGCTCCGATTTGGACACCATGTCTCTAAGGATGTAGCAGAGACTGAGTTGCCTCCGGCTGAGAAAAGAGGTATACAAATACAGTAAATAAATAAATAAAATAGCACAAGCACCTGCTTGGCCAGTTTTGATGGATTCCTTTCAGTTGGTGCAGCTTGAGGATGTGGACAAGTGACTTGGAGAGGTGAGGGCAACCACATACATTCTAGACGCTTGCCCATCGTGGCTGGTAAAGTTGGCCAAAGTGGGTTTGGCAGAGTGAGTGAAGGTTATGGTTGATGCCACCCTAGAGGAAGGCAAGATTCCAGCCATCTTAAAACAAGCTGTAATAAAACTGCTGTTGAAAAAACCATCACTAGACCCCACTCAATTCGTCAACTATTAGCCAGTTTCCAATCTCCTCGGGCAAAGTCCTGGAACGTGTGGTGGCCTCACAACTCCAGGTGTTCTTGGAAGACATGGATTATCTAGATCTGGTGCAGTCTGGCTTTCGGCCAGGACATGGAACCAAAACAGCCTTGATCAACTCAGTAGATGATCTACACTGGGAACTGAACAGGGGGAGTGTGTCCCTGTTAGTTCTGCTGGAGCTCTCGTTGGTATCCTTCTGGGATACCTCGCGAGGATGGGCCTTGGCAGTACTGTTCTGCAGTGGCTTCAGTCCTTCCTAGAGGGTTGTTCCCAGAAGGTGTTGTTGGGAGACTTCTGCTCAACCCCAAAGCCGTTGTCCTGTGGGGTTCCGCAAGGCTCAATACTGTCTCCCATGTTATTTAACATCTACATGAAGCCATTGTGGGAGATCATTCAGAGTTTTGGAGTTTGATGTCATCTGTACACAGATGACGTTCAACTCTATCACCACTTCCCACCTGCTACTAATCAGGCTGTTCAGGTCCTAAACTGGTACTTGGCAGCTGTGACGGTCCAGATGGGAGCAAACAAATTGAAATTGAATCCAGACAAGACAGAGGTCCTCCTGGTCAGGCGAAAAGCCAGACAGGGTATAGGGTTACAACCTGTGTTGGATGGGGTTATATTTCCCATGAAGGTACAGGTTTGCAGCTTGGGTGTGATCCTGGACTCATCATTGAGCCTGGAACCCCAGGTCTCGGCGGTGACCAGGGGAGCTTTTGCGCAATTAAAACTTGTGCGCCAGTATCTTGGGACTTGGCCATGTTGGTCCACGCTCTGGTTACATCCCGTATAATTACTGCAATATGCTCTATGTGGGGTTGCTTTTGAAGACTGTTGGGAAGCTTCAACTGGTCCAATGGGTGGCTGCCAGGTTGCTCACCGGAGCAGTGCATAGGGAGCATACCACCCCCCTGCTGCGTCAGCTCCACTGGCTGCCAATCTGCTACTCAGCAAAATTCAAAGTGCTGGCTTTAACCTATAAAGCCCTAAATAGTTCCGGTCCAGCCTGCCTGTCTGAACGTACCTTCCCCTATGAACCATCTGGGAGATTAAGATAGTCTGGGGGGCTGCTCTCAGTCCCACCTTCTTCGCAAGCATGGTTGGCGGGGACAAGAGACAGGGCCTTCTCCGTGGTGGGTCCTCAGTTGTGGAATTCCCTCCCTAGAGATATCAGGGCAGCCCGCTCCCTAATAATGTTCAGAAAGAGAGTCAAAACCTGGCTCTGGAAGCAAATGTTTGAAAAATAGAGCAGTGCAGGAATGTTAACATGGAAAAACGTGTATTTTAACTTTGGAATGGCCGTAGACTCTGACTCTGGATGATGTGATTAATTGATTATATTTTATTTATGCTTATTAAGTTTTAATTTTTAACTTGCATTTTTAGCTGTTATTGTATGTTTTAAGGCAATGTGGAGGTGCAATTGTAAGCTGCCTTGAGTCCCCTTCAGGGTAGAGAAAGGTGGGATATAAATAAGGTCAATAAATAAATAATGAGTTAAAGGAGCCCTAAAATGTAAGTGATTACAATTTGAGATTTCTATAAGGCAGTGATGTAAGAAAATCATATAAATTTTGGCTGAGATATGATGAGTTTGTTCAGGAAAAAGGAGGTTAGACACAAGAAAGCTGAAAAGGCACTTTTGGCTAGCATCTATCAGGCTATCAAGTAGCATGTGTGTGAACTACTCTTGTGACTGAAAAAAATCACTGGGGAAAACAATACTTAAAAGTCTATTAGATGGGTAAGCTGCGATTCTCTGCCTAACTTCCATTTTGTCGTATTTTAGTCTGCCCTCACCCAGACCTTGAGATTGTAAGCAGTTAACTAGTGTGTGTGTGCACAGTGACCTGTAAAATCCAGACCGCAAAAGACTTCATTAAAATTCTTTCACAGTAACGGGTTTCTCCTGTCTACTAAATTCCAACCCAATTATTTTTAGAAGAGCTCTTATATTGCCTGGTAAAGGGTGTGTAATGCCATACTGTGGTCTATTGCTTCTCAATAACACACACAGCTCCTGATGCAATCGTATACAGAGCCTATGATCCTGGTTTTTTTATTGTAAAAGCAGGACTTAGAAGAATAAGCAGGACTTGAATATAGTCTGGATGCACAAGTTTATAGAATTTCTTTTATAAAGTTTCCCATTCCTTTTGTTTTAGTAGAGCCTGTCACGCCCTACTTTGTTAGAATTGGCCCCTTTATATTCAGCAGATGGTTACTATGACTATGCAAAGCTCAAACAAGATATTTAGATGTAAGGTATATTTATATACATTACATTATGCAGTTATAAAAAGGTCATTTCCCTTGTATGACAAATCACACCTAGCAACGCAGTCCTGGTGATAAATAAAGCTAATTTCTCTTGATTAATTCAGGTTCCGAAGGGGATCTGGCAGCTTTCCTTCTGATGTTTAGAGCTGGGGGAAGAATTTCTGTCCACCCACTCACTGCTCGGATATTGGGTTTCACAAATGCTGTGATGTGAAAGCTCACCTATCAGTTTCAAATTATAACTTGGAACTCCAGTTCATTTCTCGCAAAACTTAAAAGCAACATAGAACTTCTCTATATTGGAATACTCTTATGCCACCAGCACTTACTTGGCATTCACTTCATCAATAAATAGTAGGTACAAATATTTTGAAAATATAATTTAAAGGCACTGATAAATCATACTTTAGGTGCATCTACACTGTAAAATTAACACAATTTAACACTACTTTAACTGCCATGGATCAATGCTATTGAATCACAACAGTTTTAGTTTAACAAGATTTTTAGCCTTCTCCGTGTGAGAGTGTTGTTGCCTCACAAAACTATAAATCCAGTAATTCCACAGAACTGAGCAATGCCACTTAAAATGGTGTTAAACCATATTAATTCTACTAATCCTTCTAGTGCAGGGGTGCTCATTAGGTAGATCGCGATCTACTGGTAGATTGCGTAGGGTGTCCTGGTAGATCGCAGGCAGGGTGGGAGGAAGGCTCAGTCCCGCCCCGCAGGCTCTCGATGCCGCCCAAGTGCTGCTGGCCCTGGGTTATCTGAGGTCCTTTCCACACAGTTAAATAACATCCCATGTTATCTGCTTTGAATCAGATTATATGGCAGTGTGGACTCAGAAAACCCAGTTCAAAGGAGATATTGTGTTGTATGTTTCACATTTTTGTAGTGGATAGGTAGATCATTTTGACTTGGTTGTTTTATAAGTAGCTTGCATGCTGAAAAGGTGTGAGAACCCCTGTTCTAGTGTTATCCAAATACATATTTGCTTGGGAGTAATCATAGTAAATTCAATAAACCAGTGATCCCTTCATACCATGTAGTTATAGCACTATGATTCTATTTTAACTGCCATTACTCTATCCTATAAAATCCTTCAATTTGGAATTTCTAGAGATTGGAATTCTCTGACTATTTACATACTTAGCATGAGCATGTAGACCAGTGAAAAGAAAAGTTTGGGTTGTCCTGTCTATACTGCTTTTGACTGGAAATCCTTAGATCCCCCAAGCACAGCCTGGGCCCACAGAGGTATAACAAGATTCTTAAGCAAGGATTTGATTTGATTTTAGAGCTATAATTGAATATTGCTTACAGTCGTCCTATATATTCGAGTATAAGCCGACCTGAATATAAGCTGAGGCAACTGATTTTACCACTAAAAAACTGGAAAAACTTATTGACTTGAGAATAAGCCGAGGGTGGGAAATGCAGCAGCTACTGGTAAATTTCAAAATAAAAATAGATACCAATAAAATTACATTAATTGAGGCATCAGTAGGTTAAATGTTTTTGAATCAGTAGGTTAAATGTTTTAAGACTGTAATTTAAGGTAAGACAGTCCAACTCTTATTAAATCATTATTCGAAACTTCTTCAATGTAAATATATTTACGTATCCTTCCAATAATCACCATAGTTTATTTTAACAATACATTTTGGGGGAAATGCTATGTGTATATGAATAAGGAAAAGTGGGAAAGGAAGGAGTGCACCAAGGGAGGAGGACAGGAAAGTGCATGATGCACGAGAAAGGAGGAGAGGAAGGTGCACACTGTGCAAGATAGGAGAGGAAGGAGAGCTGGGTTGCTATGCAGAGAGATGGGGGTCCTGGCAGAAAGGCTTCCTGTCAGGACCCTCACCAAAATATAAGCCGGGGGGGGGGGCTAAAAAAGGGCTGAAAACTAGGCTTATACTAGAGCAGGGCTGTCCAACTGCAGGCCCTGCAGGTGTTTTGGACTTCAACTCCCAGAAACCCTAGCCAGTTTACCAGCTGTTAGGATTTCTGGGATTTGAAGTCCAAAACACCTGCAGGGCCGGCAGTTGGACAGCCCTGTACTAGAGTATACACAGTACTTGGTATCCTTACCCTTGATATCTACACTACAAAGTGGCCAGCAGCAATGACTTCACACCCTTTTCTGCCATATGTAAACTTTTGCTTTAGAGACAGTCAAATTCCAGTCTTTTAATTTACATGATTTTAATTGTATGGCATTTAGCAAAATATGGGCATATCACCAACATTACACCTCTGCCAAAGAGGGGTGTGCACTGTGTTGGGTTTTCACTGCGATTTGGCTGGACAATACTACAAACAGATTGTTTGACTAGATGAATTGTCCAAGTCACCAGGAAAAATCTGGATCTGAGCCACATATACCAGACTACATATGTGACACCCCCCCCCCTTCACCAAAAAAACCCCCACACTGATTCACTGCTAGGACACAGCCCTTCACAGCTGAACTGGATTTATTAGTAGTACTTTCCCATTCAATAAATGTATTAAGTTAACTTCTTATTACTCATAGAGATCACTCTATTAAAATTCTTCAATTAATCTATATCCCATACCAAATGAACTCTCATTATATCATCTAAATTTCCATCCTTTTCTTACCCTAGTGTATCTCCAAATAAAGTTTCTTCCCATCAATTTCCCATATCAGTATCTTCAAGTCACCTCCATATGAATGCCTTGTAATTATTACAAATTACTGTTTTACTAAGATTACTTCTAAATAATTTCCCAATAAAATCAACAACACAAATGCTGACCCAAATCAATGCTTCTTCCATTAACCCCAATTTACTCTTCCATTTCCAATTCAATAGCTTTTTCCTGGCTCACAGTATTTGACTTTACCAAACATATGAGCCAAGCAGGACTTTCCTCCAGATTGTCAGAATCAAAACAGACCCCCTAATCATAATTCTTATCATCAATTTCATTTAAGTCTTTTACTTCTACACAATATTCATGCCACAGCTTCTAGAAATTCCTTTTTTTTTCAACTATAGGCAAATTATCCCTGAATGCTAAACTAATTTTGTGAGTTTAACATTCAGAATCAAATGCTTAAACCTCATTCACAATCACTACACTGACTATAGAAGATGCCTCAATCAGTTAGATGATAAACAATCCAAATGAGCCATTCAATAGGCCATTCAATAAAGTGAAGTAGTTTAAGTAAGCTGTAATTAAGTATGTACACAAATGCCTGAAGATGGATTATGATCTGTTTTACAAACTAATGCAACATAGGCCAACTCAAGAGAAAAGGTCCCTGGTTTTTCCCAGTGTCTTTATTTTAATTGCAATGTCAGTTAGAAACTGTTCAATGGGCTTTATGCATTTATGCTGAATTTTCAAAAGCTCTTTAGACATCAATGTAATGTTGCCTTTTATTGTGTCTGCTGTTTTGCTAACTGTGTTTAATTTTACGGATTCACGTTGTAAGCTTTAATAAAGAGTAGATAAAAATATCTTGAATTAATGAAAACCATATTCCATGCACTAATTTGGCAGAGATTCCCATAGAGAACCTCTCTCATGAATTCCAGTGCATATTGGACATAATCCCACTATACTAAGAAGGCTAGAAAAAGTTGAGAACATTCTACATACACAAATAAAATAAATAATAGCTATTTTAACTCATGTTTATAGTCCCACATTGTTCGGTTCCTCAAATAATTGTTTAGTTGGTATTTAGTGATCACTGGAAGAGACCACAAGGGACATCCAGTCCAACTCTCTGCCATGCAGAAACCCAGAATCAAAGCACTAGTAACAGATGGCTATCCAGCCTCTGCTTAAAAACCTCCAGAGAAGGATACTCCATCACTCTCCAAGGCAGCATAGATCAATGCTAAACAGTTCTTACCATCAGAAAGTTCTTTATAATGCTTAGCTGGAATTGCTTTTCCTGCAATTTTAATCCTTTGCTCTGTGTCTTAGTCTCTAGAACAGCAAAAAAAAAAGCTTCCCCCCTCCTCAATGTAACATTTTTTCAAATATTTAAACATCATTATCACATCCCATCTCAGCTTAATCTTTTCCAAGCTAAACATACCCACTCCCCCAGGTCCTCCTTGTAGGTCTTGGTTTCCAAACTTCAATCATTTTGGCCGCCTTCCTCTGGACACATTTGAGCTTGTGAATCACTCTCTTGAATTGTAGTGCCCAGAAATGGACACAGTACTCCAGGTGAGCTATTGCGAAAGCAGAATAGAGAAAGACTATGACTTCCCTTAATCTTGACACTATTGAGCCTTGCAATCTAGCCACCACAACAAACTGCTGGCTCATATTTATCTTGTGGCCCAAGGAAAAAGGAAGAAGTACTCAATATTTTCCCAAAAGGAAATCAATGTTAAGCTTGAGCAATATGAAATGGACCAGGCAATAGGGGAAATGCAACTCAAAATAGGTACAGAAGTAGTCAAGGAACAGCAGGCTACACTAAAAGAATTCAGGTCTCCAAAGCCAGATGAACTATACCCAAGTGTATTGAAGGAACCAGCAGAAGTAATTTCAGAACCATCAGCAATGATATTTGAGAATTCTTGGGAGAACAGAAGTCCTAGCAGACTGGGAGAGAGTGAATGCTGTCCCTATCTTCAAGAAGGGAAAAAACCCAAACAATTACCATTCACTCAACCTGATATCAATACCAGGAAAGATTCTGGAGCAGACCATTAAGGAGGCAGTCTGTAATCACTTAGAAAAGGTTGTGGTGATCACTAAGAACCTCATCACATTGAGGTCCAATTTACGGGCAATAGCGAGAGGATTTGCAGTGTATCGTGGCAAATCTGGTAGGCAGCAGGGCAAACTGTTGTCTTGTGCCCCACATGATCCACCTACCCATCCCATGGGAGGAAGCATCACCATCTGGGTGCCCCACTCACTAGTAGACCCATTCTTCTCTATGAGAATACGGGTAGCCTTCCATGTTATCTTTTCAGTGTCCTGGGATGCTTGCAGCATGCTGAAAGAACCGAGTCCCACCATAAGTGCATCGTCTGATGGCATCTGGAAGACTCAATACTCCCAGAGTCCTCTAAGCATCCTAGGATGCTTAAAATCCCTAATGTGATGAGGTCCTGAAAGTCAACATGGATTTCTCAGAAACAAGTCATGCCAGAATAATCTTATCTCTTTTTTCAATAAGATACAAGCTTGGTAGGTGCAGGGAATGCTGCGGACGTAGCATATATTAATTTCAGTAAGATCTTTGACAATAATAATAAAATAAAGCTTTATTTATATCTTGCCCCCTCTCTCCAAGGTCCCCCATGATCTTCTTGCAAACAAATTAGTCAAATGTGGACTAGACCAGTGTTTCCCAACCAGTGTGCTGGGGCACATTAGTGTGCCGTGAGTGATCATCAGGTGTGCCGTGGGAAATTGGAACCTCCAATACCCTTTCTTCCCCCTCCTGCTGAACACTTTTTATTCTCCACTCGGGCTCCCTTCTTCCCAGCCTCGCTCTGCTCGCTTTGCCTCGCTTTGCTCAGGAGGGGAGGGGGGGAGGGAGGAAGACGTGACCCGTGCGGGCGCTACTGTGCAGACTTGCCCCATGTCTTCCTCCCTCCCCCTCCCTCCTGAACACGCTCACGCTGCCCCCTTGGATCAAAATGGCGGCAGCTATTTTGACGTTGCTCCCATTTTCAACCACATATCTGTGTGAGATGAGCTTCTCTAGCTTGACTGCAATAAAAACTAAAAACAGAGAGAGACTGACAGCTGTTGAGCAAGACCTTCATGTGTGTCTTCCTGCCATTCCTGCCAGGATATCTATGTTGAGTTCATCTAAACAGGCCCAGGTTTCACACTGATTTTATAAATACATTTAAAAACATATTAACTATATTGTATTACTGTGTTAGAGTGTCATTTTGTGTCATTTCGGTTGGTGGTGTGCCCCAGGATTTTGTAAATGTAAAAAGTGTGCCGCAGCTCAAAAAGGGTTGGGAAACACTGAACTAGACAATACTACTACTAGGTGGATTTGTAATTGGTCAAGCAACAGAACCCAAAGTGTGCTCAGCAATGGTTCCTATTCAGCCTTGAAAGAAATTATTAGTGGAGTGCCACAGTGTTGTTTTCTGCTGCACTGGTGGCTATGACTTAGAGCAATGAGTTCAAATTACAGAAAAGGATATTCTACCTAAACATTAAGTAGAACTTCCTGTCCATAAGAGTTGTTCAACAGTGGACCTCTCCGCCTCAAAGTGTGGTAGAAGCTCCTATTTTGAAGGCTTTTAAACAGAGAATGGATGGCTATCTGTGGTGGGTCTGTTTTGTTTTTCCTGCATGGCAGGGGATTGGACTCTATGACCCATCTGGTATTTTCCAACTCTATGATTCTAAGTCATTAATCAAGGTGGTCCAGAACCCTTTGGCATCGCATTAGGCACTTCTCCCAAGAATGAGCTGAGCTCCCAAACACCAACAAAACCTTAGGCTAAAAGAAATTTGGAAAAACTTTAAAATGTTTTATTAAATTAACTTTCTCTAAGAGCTCTTAATTCTTCCTTTGATTCCTCCTGTTTTTCTTTATCACTTTCTCAATCATGCCATTATCTATTTATTAATGTACCCAAAGTACTTTTTTTCTCATTTTAAAAACATGATAATCAACCCTAGCCTCAGTAGTAATGCTCTTCTGCTTGTCTTCCTCTAGCCCAATGAAAAATACCCCTTATTTCATATGCTGATTACATTCTACTCTTGTTTTTTCTTGCCCATAAATACAACCAGTAGTTAAAAGAAATATTTTCTTCAACATAATAATTTTGTATTTCCAATATAGTTTCATCCTCTGTTTAAATTCGAATTCAGTTTAACAACTTGATTTGCATAAACCTTGCTAACTTGGCAAAAAATACTGTAATTCCCAGGAGTTGAACATTATGAACTTAAGATATTTGTTTGCTTCCATATGCCAGTAGTAGACACCAATTCTTACCACAAGAGGGCACATTCAATCAATATATAATCAGTGAGTATAACTAACATTAATTATAGCTAATGGAACAAATCATTCTGTGGTACTTTCCTACACACACATACAATGAGGGAATTAAGACAAAGGGTTTTTTTTCTATATAAGGTATGAAAACAATAGAAGCCCACTGTACTGTATAACATGCAACTAGGATTTTTTTTACCATAAATATTTAAGGTATTTGCACCAAGTTAATTTTTCAAAGTAACATTCACAGCCAATGAATGCTGCTGAAATTTAAATGCAAGAGGTCCACACTGTTCAAAACTCTTTTATATATAATCACAGGGTCCTGAAAGAATGAAGTGCCCTTTTTCAGTAAGATCCACATACAACTAAATGCATGTCGTGTGATACATTATCTGTCTCCTAACATTTGAGTTCAGCTGCAGAGATTTTTGCTGTAATTTAATAAGAAGGGAGGGGCACAGATTGTTAAAAAAAACACAGTTAACAACAGGAGAAAAATTGTGCTGTAAAATATTTTATAGTGCTACATATGCTACACATCAGATTAAGAGGAGGTTTAATTTTGTTATGATGACTGCTGCTTTTTAATAACTCTTAACAACTGGAACCTTGCTTTTAAAACTGACCAGTAGAAACATGTGGACATGTAAAAATCATAGGGAGGATTATGTCACAGCTGAATCAAAAACTTTACAGGGAGAAAGAAAAAGAAGATCCAAAGATTTAAGGATGGGAAATAGGTTCAAGCTAGGAACCCTTTCATACAAAACAACCATACCACTTGATTCCACTTTAACTTCCATGGCATTGTACAAAATCCTGGGATATGTACTTTGAGGATGCATTATCACTATTATTTATTTACTTCCATGGCATTGTACAAAACATCACCTAGACAAAAAATCCATGGATATGTACCTTTGAGGATGACATTATCACTATTATTTATTTAGATCTTCATTTCTATCATCAACTGCTCTTCTCACCCAACGGCCTGGAATGCCCTACTCATAGCCTGTAAGACATACAACATACATCTAGACAAAAATTTTTATGGTTATAGCCATGTCCTGCCGATTATTAAAATCAAATAAAAAAAATTTGCAAATAAAAAATTGCATAAAATCACTAGAAACAATAGACATAATGCAGTGTAAAATCATTAAACATATTAAAACATAAAAAACTCATACACAAATAACACATTGCACCAATCCCTTAATTATAATTCAGCTGCTTCATTTCTAACTGTGTCATGATAGGATGTTAGACTGCATTTCTGTCACTTGTCAAATTTGCATATTTGTGTTTCTCAAGTCTCTTGGTCAGGATACACCCTATTAGACAAACACTGCCTTTTCCTCCGAGCTCCCTGCTGCTGATGTTCTTTGGCTCTCTTGGAAGGTGTTGTCTCTGACTATCTGCGACAATCTGACTGAAAATCTTAATACTACATGAAATTACTAATACCAGGATTCCACTAGACAAAATTATGGCAGGTAAGATGTGATCAACATGCTATTGGAAAGGGCACTTGCTGAAACTCCTTCTTCTGCACAGCTATTAGTGTTAGAAAAACCCTGTTCACTTTTTCACCTAGAAACCCTGGTTCAATCAGAGGAAATGATCCATCTGTTGCTTCATGGGCAATGAACCTATTATTGGCTTTACCACCATTCCCCTGTTCTAGGTTGTACAGGTGCTCTTCTGGGGACAAACCACTATCAGGAACAGGGGAAAGATCTACAAAAACTAGTAATCCAAGGCCAATCCAGTATGGCCTTGCTCTGCATTACCCCAAATCAGTTCTGTGTGATGTTTGGTCACTATGGAGCTGATTGGGCTGTACATTGACCTAAGTCGTCAGTGTGGATGTGTCCAGGGACAATCACTTGAGTGGCGCCCAAAGACTTCCAATTATCTGCAACTGAAAGGAACATAAATAAACAAAAAAGGATTTACTATCCCCACCTCCCGCCATTGAATTTAAGAAAGTAATATGTGGCTGCAATGACCAATAGTTACATGGATAACAATATTCTGCTCTCTCCTTTTCCTTTGCTTTTTATGTATGTGTGTGTGTGTGAACCCATTATCTCCTTTAATTGTTAATTTTGTCCTTGGCTCAAAGTGTTGAAAGAGGGAGCAGCTCATTGAAACATGCTTATTTTATAGTGACACATGATTATTATTTGAAATGGACCTCTTGAGTTGCTTCCTAAGTTGTTTATCTGAATTGGAAGTCACTTGTTATACCCATGTTGAGACAAGCTTTTCACTAAATCAATGCAACTACAAAGTGAATATTTGGGAAACTGCTATCTCATTCTTTTTTTCATTAACTAAGATTTATGACACAATAGTACAGTATAGTAATATTCACAGATGGCTGAACAATGTTTGTTGTGAATGAGCCTCCAGTTACTACAGATAGTAGCAATGAGGAAGATGCTGAGTCAGTAACATCAAGCAGTAGCTTGGTTTGGGGCGCGGCTCTGGAAGATCAGGCTTCTACAGCTGGGGTCAAGAGAGTTGCTAGTGCTTCAAGCCTTGACCAAGACATGGAACAGAGGAGAAAGATTCAGCATATACTTAGGGATCCTTCTGAGTCTGATACATTTGAAGGGTTTTTAGGGAATGCAGAATTACAGTCAGAAGAAAGTGATACGGACCTAGATTCGGCATTAGTGCAGGAAGATAGAGATGTATGCAATGCAGACTCTGGGGACAGCACATTTCGGGGGTTTCAGACGGATCAAGACTGGCCTTCTACTCATTCAGAAGCTGAGGAGGGCACTTTAAGTAAAGAAGAGCTTTGGTTAGCTTGGAGGTCTGGGCATGGTGCAACAGCTGCAAGGAATGAGAATGCTGCTGCTCTGGAACAGGGCGGGTTCTCTGATGACTCTGATTGTTAGTGCTATAAGAGAAGTGAGTATTTGGCTTGACCCTCACGGTGGTCAAGGAGTTCCTATTCTGGTTCGTGTATCCTGTGTTCCTGTCTTCCTGTATCTTTGATTCTGGTTTCCAGATTACGCGTGAGTTTATTGGGTTATCTATCCATTTTGTTCCTTGGGAGAGCTGCTATGGCAGCTCTAGCTGATATTGGGAAAAGGTGGGGGGTTTTGGGATTCAATGTCTGCTTCTCTGTTTAGCTGCTGCCGTGTACCTCTTGACCTTTGCTGTGACTGCTGTGAGTTCCTGCTACAGAGTATTTTGTATTGTATTACTTGGAGGGTGGTAGATGCTGTGTTTTATGAAGGCTGTGAATTATGTGCTTTCTGTATACTCAGCTCCTGTCGACCCTGGAACGTCTCCTCCTTTTCCATATGCCTTTCTCCTGACCTCTGACTCCTGGACCGGTTTTGGACTTCGCTTCATGAACATTCCTTAGATTGGACGACGAAGACGGACGTCTGGTGTTTGTTTTTGGGTTTTCTTCTCCACAGCATTTTTGTTTGGATTTCCTGGGATTATTGTGGTTTTTTAAAGCCGAAGTTAGGCTATTTTTTGTTAATCCACCTTCCACTTGTTGTTCAAATAAACTTCTGTTATCTTTTAACTCCTGGACTCAGCTACTGCCGTCTCTGTTCCATAACAATGTTTGTACTTCACTTTGGACATGCACCTCCGGTTCTATCCGCATCCTTCTTTATGATCTATTACCTACATTTATATCCTGCCTTTCCTACAGTGAGTCTCCCTTCCTATTTTTTTCCCTACAGAAACAAGTCCAGAGGGAAAAAAAGTGGCTGATATGAGATCAACTGATAGATTTCAATAACTCAGTGAGGAATGATGACAGAAACTGGACTTCTCCAATACAGCACTCTAACCAATCCCTATCTGGGAGAAGCACAACAGCGGAGGGGACTTAGCCCCATTCACCAGTGCACCTTGTAATTTTTAAATGTACAAATCTGCCATTGCCCATCTGCCATTGTTTCTTTGCTTCAATAACTACAAAGTAGTTACAAACATCTTGTGTCAGAAAAAGGTTCTCTCCTTAAAACTTTATAAAACGAATTAAAAATTGGTGCAAATGCTTTGACCTATTCAGTATAGATCACAGTGAAGTAGTGAGAATAATATAGTTGCTGTTCAATTACAGTTTACTTGTTAGACTATTTTTAATCATACAATATTGTTGATATTTTCATTCTCTCATATTTTAGTGTTAAGAATTATTGAGTTACAAGAGAATAGGAATGATGGATTCGTCAGGATCACTGCTATTGTAATGAATCATTAATATTCCAATTCATTTTTTATGATGATGAATAATACATTCAAAATGATGACCTACTGAAAATAAAACATTAGACTGCACCATATGGGAGATAATATATTAATCTCAGCCCTAATTTTTTTGGACAGTCCCATATTCAAGTTTTTAAAATATATTTCCTTCTTTTCACTGATAACATTTCAGCACATCCAATCCCAAGTCCTGGCCAAGCCATCCATTTAACTTCCAGCTAACATATGCTAACTTTGCACCAGTTCCACTGAACTGAATGAGGATTAAACAGCCTTAACTGTGCACAGTACTGCAGTCTGAATAGATGGAGTACAGTTTTATCTTCACTATTAATACACTGGTACCACCTGCTTGCAGCATCTGTCACATTAGATGCAGTGACACATCAGGAAGGCAAAATGTCAGCAGGATAAGATTTATTTTACTTAACCTCAGTTTCCATTCTTAGTGCTTTTAACTGGCAGAGTTAATTTAACAGTCTCAAAAACAAGACAAATTCCTGCACACATGCATCAATGAAATATCAAGTACCTGGAACACAATCTTCATGCATATAGATAGGGTTGCACCCAAGGGCACCCATTTGCCAAGAGAAGGGTGTCCACCAGCAGAATACCCGCATACTCCAAATAAATATGCTTTGGAGTATTGAAAGACTCTAGATTTTAGGGAGGAGCACTAGCCTTAGTAGCAATGAAGAGAAATCCAAAAGCTGTCACATAAGCGAAAGCCCTCTCACACAGTGTTACAATTCACATGTCCCTCGATATTTTTAATTTTAAAAACAAGTTACAGAAAAATTAGTGAACAAAAAACAAATTCATAAATCTTAGTCAGGGCATCCATACATAATTATTTTACCTTCCAAAGTGTTCAGAATTGACCCTTATTCAATAAATCTTCCCCTTTATGAGATTTGGTGGCATATATCAGTCTATTATAGATTACATAAAGGATATACATGAAGTGCTAGCATACAGCTCATCTTTGTCTCCTAGTAAGATTTAATCTGAATTGAAAAGGGAAACATTCCAAGAGGAGGAGGAGGGCAGGCAGGTTAATACTGTTTAAACAGCATTGGAACAAGACAGCTTGTGGTACCTTGGAATTTGAAGTGGATTCCAAGAAGCAAAGTCTGTTGCCAAATCCTTCTGCAGCAAGGCACAATTTCTGTTGTTCTTTGTGAGCAGTAGCAGTGCACTGAAGAACTACTTCATCATCCTGTCAAAGGACAGACACAAACACACAAAATGAACAGGGTTAGGGCTCAGAAACTGCAGAACTTTAGACGATATTTCCAAATACATGGCTGAAGATAAGCATGAAAAGCAACAATGTGAATCTCAAAGCAGGTTTTATTGTTTGACTAAGACTTTTAAACAAGCTTCAATGATTTAGAAAAAATAACTAACAAAACAGTCAGCTCTGTCGATGCATAAACCAAAAATATTTTCCCCAAATTTACGTACACTGGGATTTTACTCACAGTAAAGCAACTAAAATTCATTTGAAGTAGAGATAATACTAAGTATTTGTTTCCTATTATAAACTAATTCTCTGTGTGATCTGCTAGACGGGGGGAACCTTCTTTTTCTGTACCTAGTTTTATGCTGACAGTTGGCACAAAAGCAGGACGCTTTTTGCATGCAGCTAGTGCTATTACTAAATGGTACTTGGAGACAGCTTCAGGCAGCATTTTAAAGAGATTGCCTCATCAGGACAATATGATTATTTGCTATATTCCTCTGATCCTTCTGAAATGAAAAGAGCTTTAATTTGCATACAATTATCCCCAATTACGACCAATTGTCTGGACACCCCATAATGACATGTGCATTGTGAAAGAATTCTTTATGTGTTTTCATCCATACACTAGCCTTAATACTATGCATATTGCTTTCAATCCTGTCTCAGTGAGCTTTCCATCACGATCTCAAGATAGTTTCTACAGGAATTCCATCCAAACGATAATTAAAGATTTCCCTTCCTCTTCTTTAGGCATTATTTTGCACTAATTTATCTGTTATATCTGTACCTCATTTTCCATTTTCTTAGATAAGTATTTAAGCCTAGCCTATACTACATAAAATAAATGAAGTAGTTGTGGCTTTTCTAAATGCTATCCATGAACTTCATAGCTAACCAAATGACTGAATCCAGTCTTCTCAAATCAAAACACATGAATTCAGTGACTGAATTGCACTGATTCTCTTGTACTTTTCTGTTCATGTCCTATTGCAATTTAGGTTATATTTAACTAGCTCTAGAGCACCAAATCTCTCAGAGAGATACATATTCAGCAGTGGCACCCCTAAATATTTAGAGGTTACCTTTCAGGCCACAGGCTCCTGGGGATACCACCAAAAAACAGCTGTACAAAATCTTTTATCCATTAGTAAAGCAATAATTCGCTTTTTCTATACCAAAGGTGGCCAGTATATCCCAGCTGCAACAAAGGTCTTCGAAGCAAAGGTAACAGCCCAATTACTATATCCAATTCCAGTATGGATCACAGGCTTCACATCTAAAGTAGAACAACTTCAATCAGGGTTTCTCAGAAAACTGTTTGCTGTCCCCAATTGTGTTCCATCTGCTGTTTTAAGATTGGAATCAGGAACAGCCTCACTCGAATCACTAGCTTGGAGAAGGGCCCTAGGATACTGGATGGAGAGAATGTACAAATGGTACTTTTTATTTGCACAATTTACAAGGATGATAGACTAAGGTTAATATTCCCTCTACTCACCAAATGGCCAGGAAGAACCCTAAATTGGTACTGTACATATTTACTGTCTGGTTTTGACAAAAGGTTAACGGAACAGGTGGCCAAATTTCTCTTTGCAGCGGCAAAAAGCCGCAAGTGCTTCGTGAATAACCTGTTAATGCTAAGAGTGTAATAAAGGGTACTCAGGACACTTATTATTAATTGGCAATCAGTTCCTGCTTTAAATTATAAAGACAGTCATTCAACCAATAGCGAATGGTGATACTTGTTTTTATTAATCATAACCCAAATGTAATGTTATTAATTTCTTAAATGTTGTATTCCATTGTTCTTTCACTTGACTTAGCCAATGGTTTGTTGACCAAAATAAAGGCTACTGACTGATATTCAGCAGTGGTACCATGTCTTCTTAACCACTATCTGTAGCAGTTGGAAACTCTGAGGCCAGCCAGGAAATTACCTGTTTAGGATTTTGGATCTTCAAAAGAGCTGTTCAAGGTACTGAACCATTTTAGGATGGGATCCCATTTATTAATTTCTGTAGATTCAGTTCATAATATTACTATTAGTTTATAGATATTATCATTATAACTCTATTGACATATTACCTATATTGATCTCAGGGATTAAATTAAGTATATCTTGGATTGTCTGTGGTATTTTGATTATCACCGTTCCTTGAAAAAGAAGCAGTAAACTACTGTTAAGTTCTTTATTACCACTTTGATTTTATCTGTGTTGTAAATTGCCTTGGGTCCTATGCCAAAAATATAAATTAAATAAATAGATTGAACTTTTCCCATTCATACCTGTATTTCTTCACTACTGCACTATTATTATTATTATTATTATTATTATTTACACCCCGCTTCATCTCCTCCGAAGGGGACTCAAAGCAGCTGAAACAGGTTGGGCATTGATAACATTTGGACTCAGATACATTCTTTTCACTCTGCAATTAATTATACTTGAAAAATAAAATAAGTCCTTGGTGACTAGAAATAAGCAGCAAAGAGCTGTTCTCCTAATGCCAGCAATCTTGCAATATGGAACTCCAAACATAATTCTGTACCCAAGAAATAACTTCAGTGCAGCAGGATATTTTATCTGCTTTATTTATTTATTTGTTTGTTTGTTTGTTTGTTTATTTATTTACTGCATTTGTATACCACTCTTCTCAGCCCTTAGGCGACTCAGGGCGGTTTACAGCAGCAATGATTCAATGCTCCAAAACACCGTAAAACATTTTAAAACATTAACACATACTAAAAACCAGAATAAGAATATTAAAAACATAAATCATTTATGTCTCCTAAAACATTATCCAATCTCATTGTCCAGTTGTTCCAATTCCTATGTCTTTACCTTGCATTTTCAAACGTTTGCTCAAATAACCAAGTCTTGACTCTTTTCCAAAATGTTAAGAGGGAGGGGGCCAATCTAATGTCCCCAGGAAGGGCGTTCCATAGCCTTCCCTTATTTCTTACATATATTGGCTCTACTACACGGTTCCAGAACCTGGCATTGACCAACCTGTTTGACTGATGAACTCTGGTCCACTGCTCAAAACTTACAGAGAGCAGGAAGGATCAACCAGAGTGGGTGTCCTTCACAAGTTCCCCTGATACCCCTAGAGGGTGCAGGAGGTGCATCAGCCCCCAAGTTGGACCATCCATCTTTTGCATGTATAAAATGCTCCTCTGTAATTAATTGACTAATGAGCATGACAGCAAATCTCTTAAATCTGCATCCCACTTGACCAGAGTGAAAATCACATCTGGAACACTTCAGTTGGGTCAACTAAGAAATGGCTTCAAATCATGATTTAAATCATGCTTCTTTCCCAGGGCAAGCTCTTGGGAAGAAGTAGCCAGGGATTCAAGTTGAAGACTAACTACCTAGCTCCAATGCCGCTCCAATTCTGCAAACAATCAGTATGGTGAGTTGTGAAGCTACCTTTCCTAGAAACTCTGAAGTAAATCCCATTTCCCCACCCACCAGATTACATGCACCCCCATGTTGAATGCAGTGTTTCTGCAGTGAATCCAACCATACATCCGACCTTCTGCTGTTTCACCATTTCACTCATCAGCACTTACTGCTGGGACAAGAGATGCACACAATCTAAATTTTGAAGAGATCCCCCCCCCCCCCTTCAAATGACGAATCTGAAAGTATAATTAGCTGCTTAGTATTTTTAGTTTTATTAAAGGCTGAACCAATCTAAAACAGTTTATTGAAAAAATAAAATCAAGGCTAAGTCATCCTTGTCTTTGAAGAAAAATGCTGTCCCGAATGGCTGAAATTTTACACATTATGATTTGTTCTTCCCATTCATGTTACATATTTAAGCCTTTTTAATGTATTCATTCATATACATACATATTTTATCATGCTAAACCCATCATCTCTCTGTGAGACTTTGATGAACATATTATTTTTAAAGTAAAGTTGTGTTCTATTCCTTCAAGTTAACAGAAGTCATTTTTAATTCTATATTCTGACATTTATAGGTGTTTTAGTCTCTCACACTTTTAAACCAGAACGATTTGAAAAATTGTCCCTGCCTCAGTTTAATACATTTTTTTGCAGGCCATTTAGTTGGAAACACCATTTTATAACTTAACTCCACTTAAATTATTCAGATCCCCAACACTGTGAGGGAAAGCATTAGTTTGTTTCATGGCTGCTCTTCATAAAATATGACATTTTTGAGCTGCTGAGGAGTATACTACAATATATTGTGATCTGAATAGCATCACCCTCTTTCTGCAGTAGTAATAATTAAATTACAATATGAAAGTATACAAAACACAAAATTGGTGACTCTGTGAAAGAGTTGCAAAACGGACAATACTACAATGTCAGCATGCAATTTTCTTGAATTCCTTAAAAACAAACTTGCAAAACTACTGTGATATCTCACATGCACAGTTCTGCTAGATCTCAAAAATGGATATTTACAGTCAGAACTCTAATATTATTTGCCGGGGATTCCTTCCTTCCCAGTCCAAACTGAGCAAGCATGTTCTTTTTCTCAAAATAACACCCTTTTCTACCCACTGAACCACAACATTGATGTTTCTGACCACTTCCCTCCTATACCTTCTTCTCCTTTCTTTCAGCCTCTTCCCTCCTGTCTTCCCCCTTCACAATAATCAAATTCCCTCTTTAGTGGATAGTGAAAACATGTAAATTCTGACATGCTCTCAACTCTGGTGGCTTGCAAGCAAGTAGCAAGAATCTCAAAGAACACAAATCAACTACTTCCAAAAATACAGTACAATTGAGAGGAAGTTGTTTTACAGTTAACATCTTCTCTGGTCTTCCAAATAGTTCATGTTTGTCAATGTTTATTGTTTCCAAATGCTGGGTGAGATCTTTTGGCACGGCACCCAGTGTCCCAATTACCACTGGGACTACTGTACTGGTTCATGCCAGAGCCTTTACAGTTTGATTTTGAGGTCCTGATAACAGCTGGGTTTCTGTTGTTGTTGTTGCACCAGCCCCTCTCTGGGGATTGAGGTGAGGAACAAAATTAATAACAACAATTAAATCAACATATGTTAAAATCCACCAATACATACTTTAAAACCATAATTTTAAAATAGCCTATCCAAATTATATTATACTACAGAGAAAGCATTCTCCCTCGTGTCCCTGTCAGCTAACTTCAGCCACTTCCAAATAACCACACAGGAGACGTCCTGGGAATTACTGAAAACTTTACTGTAGAGTACTAACACAAACAAAGCCAGAAGTAACAACCCATCCCTCTTTCCCGCTTTCCCCTATTCGCGCTCAAACCTTCCCGCCAGAGCAGCAATCTGTTCGTTCCCACATTCCAAGTGCTTATCTATGTTGTGTCTTTGTCAGTAATCCAGATTTTGGGTGCCAAAATCCAGGCCCCGAATATTGGTTCCTGACAGTCCCCTAACCTGGTTGCACTCATTGGTGGGCATGAGAGAAGAGCCTCCCTTTTGCTGATCTGCAAAGGCAAGATGTTGAACTATAGGGCAATGATTCCCCTACTCTGATTCTTCTGGTTTTGGATTTCATCATCCAGTAAAATCTGAAATATGTTTAAAGCTCTAGATATTATCCCAAAAATATGCAAGCAAACAGTGTAATTGCTGTGATTTAGGAATTGCATGATATGACCTCTAGTTCTCTATCAACACTCAGGCAACTACTGTTGCACTCCAGGCTTGGAAACATCTATGACCACTGCACCACACAAGAGTCCAGGTGCATAAGCAAACAGTATATTGTAAAACATAAAAAAGTATATAAAGCAGGAGTAAGAAAAAAAGATATACAATATAACCAAAAAAAGGTTTAGCAACAGATGATAACAAAAAATAAACCAAATTCTCATAAAGTTCCAGAAGTGACAAAGTCCTAGAACAGCCGGAAATCACAGGCACAGCGTAAGCCCACAAGCAAGAAGATGTATCTAGTAAAAACTTGAACAGGAGTACACAAACAGAAACATAGAAAATTTCCAGGATATTAAAATCCAAAACCAAGGCTTAATTTGAACAAAGACAAGAGAACTCAAGTTTAGTTTCTCACTCTAACACAGCATTGTCTGAACTGCCCTTCGGGTAAACAACTTGTTTAATAGACATCCATGAAAGCATTATGTCTCCCATGAAATTTCTCCCCAACCTTCCCACGTAATCTCTCAGATCAACGGAGTCTATTTTTGGCTCTAATTTGTAAACAAAGACTTTTGTTGATCTCCATAGCTACAGGTGGTTTCTCCGGGACCCTTCCTTATCATTCAGCTCTTCACTTTCTGAGCCAGTTTTCTCACAGACAGAAACATCATTTCCAAGACCTGAATTCCCCAGACTTGAGGGCCCTTCACTCTGTGCTACAAGAAAGCCCACAATCCTCTCTAAATCATTAGTTAAACCATCTGCCTATGGCTGATCTACAACAACTGCATGCTATACTAGATTAAGCCTGTGCAAGATCTTTAAAGACAATCCTGAACAAACTGTCTTGCAGTTGTCTGGCATGGATGTCACTAGCACAGAGACAGCTGATGCAAAGGCACACTGCTCCAAATAGGGTTACAATTGATGTAACAGGTTAAAAAGCACCATGAGCTACTACTGTTAGTACATATCCAGAAGAAATCCTGAACTGAGGTGTGGAAAGGGGTGAAACCTCATCTCAACTATAAAACTTTATCCTAAGTAGGGATGTCCATCTTTGATATTTTTTTCTTCCTGAGTGGAATGGATTATTTGCTTCATTTGCTCCCTGCTGCGAAAACATATTTGAAAAGTGTCCAGTTGTCAAAAATGGATTTATCTGGAAGAGCAGCAAGGGAAAAGAAAATGTTGGATCTGGCTAGTCAGTTCACCAGCAGAATCTCAATTACACCCTGAAAGCTTAGCTTCAGATATCCAGTCAAAACCAGAAGACCGTGGGAAGACCGTGGGAGGTGGCATTTGATCAGATGGATAGAATTATGATTGAAACTACAGCTCTGTCTTTCTGGCTCACAGATCATGACTCCTGCTGTATGAAATACACATGTACAAGTAGAACAGGTAATATTTATCCCTATTGCCAGGTGTCATCCACCTAATCTTTTTTTTCACTGAATTTTTATGTTCCCTTACTTTGCATTCACAGTCCTGACATTTATCGCCGCCACTCAAACTCTTGAATTCCATAATGGTTTGGAAGAAACCAACATTTTATTGTAGTCATCCCTTCTCCATTTACATAGCACTATGTCTTATTTTATTTATTTATTTCTAGCATTTATATTCCACCCTTCTCACCCTGGAGGGGACTCAGGGTTGAGTACAACATACAAATGGCAAACATTCAATGCCGGGACATAAATAAATTATATGCATACATAAACATTAAAAACATTTGTCTCAACATTAAAATCCATTGCTTAAACCGTCTTGATCATCCGCATCAAATCTAGTTGGCATGGTAAGGATTCCTATTGCTGCTTTATACCTACTAGTGTCTTTTCCTTTGCATGGCATTTTGTCCTTCCTTTTGAGGAGAACATTCCCATACATTATAAATGTTTGGACTAGAGAATATCTCTGCCCAACTGGCTGAATATTTCATATATCTTTATCTGAATGAGCTTTGACCCATATACATTTATGCCAAGTAAGGACAAACTCCCTCTGAAAAAAAAGTTTCCAAGAAAACTCTGTGATAGGTTTTCCTTAGGGCTGCCATTAGTCTGGAAGTACTTAAAGGCACACAACAACAACAAAATTAAATCAATGAAAATTTACATCCCTACACTGACTCTTTGAAATAACTATACAAGTTTAACAGACAGGACTTATCATTGCAGAATGGTATTTCTCTTTATAGAAAAGAAGCAAGGTACAAATTAAGCATGACGGATAGATGATATAGATCAGGGCTGTCCAACTGGCGGGCCGGGGGCCGTATAAGGCCCCCAGCCCCTTCCCTGTGGCCCCCTAAGCTTTTTAATAAAAAATAAAAATAAAAAAATAAATTAAATAATTATATTTTTAAAAATTACCCACTTCCGGGTTCCGGAGCAAGTATCGCGAGACTACGGAAGCCACACGGGATTTCGCTCTCAACATGAGATCACGCTTGCGTTGAGAGCGAAATCCCGTGTGGCTTCCATAGTCTCGCGATACTCCTGTTGCCAAAATCTTGGCTACTTAATCCCTGTGGCCCACGCAGACGCGATTTGGACCTTCTCGGCTGCTGCCTCGGTCGGTCGTCGCCTCTGCTCGTGGATCCTGCGCGTTTGGGAAGGTAGGCTAACCTTTATGTTATTATTATGTAATTGTGTATGGATGCCCCTTATGTATTCCCTCCCTGCATTTCCCTTAGTAAAAGATTATATTTGATTGTATGGATGCCTCTTATGAATTGTAAGTAAATTGGAGCCGGGGAGGGGCGGGGCGGAACCGGGCGGAGCCGGGCGGGGCAGACCCTTCGGCCCCCCAGGTCATCAGTGACCGGAATTCAGGCCCCTGGGCCGGTAGAAGTTGGACAGCCCTGATATAGATGGATCAACAGACAGACAGGCAGACAGGCAGGCAGACAGATATGTCACGATGAAGATTAATGTGTAGACACAAACAGATGCAGAAACTTTCTCCCTTTGACAAAGGAAAAAACTCACATGTCTTGTAGCAGAATATATACAAAAATATATATACATACAGAGTCCAATTCTTCTCTTTAAGCCGCAAACCTCTCAGAACTCTAGTCTTCCAACACCTTTGCAAAACCGCCAACCTTCAAACACTATCAAACTCTTTTCAGCAACACCAAAACTCACCACAACAAATAGTAACCCATTTGCTCCTTTATTCCCCTAGCAGCTGCCCCACTCTGGCTACAACCACACAAAGCTTTCCGGGTTGTTTGGCTCCCACTCCTTGCTGTCTTGATCCTTGCACCACTTAAGAAATGATACTCTAACAAGATAGATAGAGATATGAGACAGAAAGAGAGTGGGGATAGGTAGAAATTTCTGACTCCACATAGATATACCGGTAACTAACCCCAGTGGTCACTGGTCATTCCATGTCAGTGAGATAGTGAATCTATTCTAAATTTTGGTGTAAACTAGAAAAAGAAGAGCCATGCTAACTGGACCTGTTTTAGGGGTAGCACTTTGGATAACTGCATGAAAATTCAAACTATAGCTTACAGTGGATTATTTGCATCGATTACATGGAATCTATCAACCTTATGATGACACAATTTGCACAAGAAAATGTAGCAAGGGGAAGGTCTGCAATACTATTCTTGGTTTTTTATCACATTTAGCCGTGTTCACAACTTGTTCAGAGTAACATAGAAATTATGGAAATTCTAGGTGCCTTAAAACTGTACCCTGCAATCATTTTCCTATAAAAATGTAACCAACCATAGGAAATAAACTTTAGCTTTGAGATTTTAATATCTTGTGACAAATGGAAAACACTGTTCTGAAGAGATAGAATCAGAGGCTTTATAACCACATAGATTAAATCGCTGTATCTATCAGAGCATTGAAACCTCACTGGGTCTGTGAAACATCAAGACACACATCTAAGGCAGAAAATCATTGCTATCATTTTGATCAGGACCAATTTTATGCAGCAGCACATAAATGATCTAGGCAATGTACATTAACATTACAGAAAGTCTCCCCAGTCTTGACACCCATCTCAGCTTTGCTGTCAATTGCAGATCGGCTTGACTGAAATGAAGCTTGAAGGGAATTGCTAATATGTTCAGCTGCACCAAGTAACAACGCTGCTTTTGCACAGTCAACAGAGAACTTCCCTTTGAATGATAAATTTAAGGAAAGAAGAGCAGCTCTCTGCCATAATAACAGTTTACTACCAATTTGGTAATTGACTTCCAATAACCATGGTCCATAGCAATACTGAAAAGGCGGGGAAAGGATTTTGAGATTGTATCCCATCTTCACTTTCCACCTTAAATTCTTTATTGTATCAAGTCAAGTATGAATCAGTCAGTGTCTAAATTGGTTTTAGTAGGCAACAGCATGAATATGTATGCGTTCAAGATTGATTCTTAATACAAACACCCTTGCAACTGATTATATTTTCATTGGGATGACTCATTTTAATATTTTCACTGATGTGTATTTGAAGTCAAGGCACCAGAAATGTCAAATTTCACCTGTCAGATGCGAATAGTAATTACAGTATCTGGCTTAAGTCATCATTACAAAGAGCAACCCTGCTGATTCTGGCTGAAGATGCTCAGAGTGTGAAAGATGTTCAAGCTGGTTTATGTATAATTTTTTAAAAAATAAACACATTTAAAATGTACTACAATGCACAGCTGAATTGTCTAGGAGGTGAAAAATTGCTTAAGGAACAAAAGGAATAGGTTGCATTTCCAGCTCTCCCACTGCGATGTTTTGTTTGGGATTTTTACTTCTCATAGGGCTACTTTAAGCTATAGACATGGTGACAGCAAAAGAGTAGTTCCTCATATTATGTCAGGCAGGGCATTTCAAAGACCATCCCTGTTCTCCATCAACAGAAGGAGTAGGCAGCGCTAGCACATGCAGGGTTTAATTTTTTATTTTTCAAACTCTAAAACCTCTACAGACAATCCAAAATGACAAAAGGGGGAAAAACATAAGCAAAGATAACCAAAAATCCATTTATGGTTCTGGAAAATAGGTATTTTATATTAAATACTGAAATAGTTACAGAACCTAGATGAATTAATAAATCAAGATAATTTTCCAGGTCTTTCCATCTCTAGATAGGAACCAATGTATGTTTTAATTTATTAGGTATGTCCTCCCATTTGTTACAATATTAAGAGAAATTGGGCACAGTATACTAGGAACAACTTTACTTGGTGAGGGAAAATTAATGTGATTTGGACAACTGTGTTTTCACTCATTTCTAATGATTTCAGTGGAATTTAAATACAGTGTGGTCCTGATCCATCTAAATTAGGCTTGAGTAATATTTCTTATTACATCAGAATATACAATCACAATTGCCTTTACAGAACTTCATTGCCACTGATTGGCAGTACTCAGTATTAGGAAGCAGCATCATTGGTCAGATATTTATATTCCATATGAATACATGCATTTAGTTCCTAATGGGCTAATTCCCATAAATATATGTGTGTGTGTGTGAATATATATATATATATATATATATATATATATATATATATATAAACACACACACACACACACACACACATATATAGACAGCATCTCAGGCTCGGCCAGATTGATAATCAACAATGGTCCACCCTGGCCTCACATCGGGAGGCATGGAGATGCACTATCCACAATGTTGCGGCCTCTTTTGAGAAAACTGGCCAAACTGGTCTTGAAGAGAAATGACAATGCAGAAACATAAATTATGATGGCCATTACTATTGCAAATAATTCCGTTTAGGAGAAGGGTGGGCAAAGGGCAGTGCTTCCAATGCCATTGTTTCTCAACTCCAAGCCTTCGTCAATGTAAGACAATGGTGAAGGATTATGGCAACACTCTTTATAAAAAGAGATTAACATGAACAATCCTTTTTCAGAGAATCTGGATGGGTGAGAGTTTTTTTTAAGGTTTTGGAGATTTGGAAGAGTTATTTTGCTTCACTGTTGAAACAGCCACTGTGACCATCATAAATGTGATGTGGACTAAAAACACTGAACTCAACAGATATCTTGGGTGGGGGGATCTAGCCAAAGTATTGTACTTTTAACAGTCTCTATTTGTGCTAATCCTCCCCCCAAACCTTATTAAACACCACCTTAGGAAAACAAGATGCATACCTGTGACTCTGACATCATCTCTCTTCTATCACAGTAATTATTGTTATTATCATCCTCATCATCATCATCTTTGCCTGATGAAGGAGCTGATGGGCTTTGAAAGGTAGATTGATATATTTTGCATATTTTGATTAACTAAACCAAGGTTATCATAATGTGTTTTTTAAATTTGGTTGTTTAATCACTTACAGCAATCTACATGCAGATTTTAAGTATTACCAGATGTACATGTTTTTTCTGCACAGTAAAAGCACAGCATATGACATCACTCTCAATTTATATGTTGTTTTGATTTTGTAGTAGTAGATAGTTACAGCAATATTTTCATCACATTAACTTGCTCATAATATCACAAAGGATTACCATTTAGCCCTGTAGGAAATCTGCTACAAAACAGGAGCTTTTTTGTTGAGTTCCAGGGTCAGAGAAGCAGATGATGAAAACAGAAGAATGGTCTGCCTCAAGGGAGTGTGCTTGCTCCATCATTGTTTAACATTTACACAAATGATCAGCCACTGCCTGAAGGGACAGAGAGTTTCATCTATTCTGATGAATAGTGTCATCACTATTCTAGTATATATAGATATAGATATAGATACTATTCTAGTATCTATATCTAGTGCCATCACCCCTCAAGCAGGGAGCTTTGAAATGGCTGAACCTAAACTCTCAGAAGTCTTAGGTGCTCTTACTACCTATTACAGAGAAAATCAATTGCTTCCTAAACCATTTAAATGCAGACGTGTGCTTATCATCTTAAGAACAGACAAGATCTCAAGCTCTGAGGACTACCTGGAAAGGAATCCCACTGGAGCATTCCAGCACACCGAAATATCTGGGAGCTACTCTGGACCATGCTCTGAATTACAAGAAGTGCTGCTTGACTATCAAGCAAAAAGTGGGTGCTAGAAATAATATCAAACAAAAGCTGACTGGCACAACCTGGTTATCACAACCAGATAGATTTTAGACATCTGCCCTTGCACTTTGCTACTCTGCTGCTGAGTACTATGCCCAGTATGGAATACATCTCACCATGTTAAAATAGTGGATGTGGTTATTAATGAGACATGCCACATTATCACAGGATGTCTACACCCTACACCACTGGAGAAATTATACTGTTTAGCTGATATTGCACCATTGATATCTGCCAGGAAGTAGCAGCCAGCAATGAAAGAGCCAAGGCAATGGCATCTCTGGCCCATTCCCTGTTCGGATATCAGCCAGCATGCCAATGACTTAAATCAAGAAGCAGCTTCCCAAGATCTACAGAGATACTTGCAGGAACATCTCAGCAAACGAGAGTCCAAAAATGGCAGAACCTCAATCAGTGGCTGATACCAGATGAGAAACTCCCTCCTGGGCACACAGACGACAGGGAGACTTGTAAGGCACCGAACAGGCTGCAGTCTGGTACCACAAGATGCAGAGCTAATCTTAAGAAATGGGGCTATAAAGTGGAGTCCACAACATGTGGCATGCACAATGGAGCACCTTCTTATAGCGACACCAGAGGCACTTGAAGTTGCCAGTTTCTGGTCAAAGAAAATTTAGCATAATGCCCAAGATTTTAACTGTGTGTTCTTTATACATTATAACTGTATAGATTCAATGTTGTATTACAATTGCACACCAAAAGGTGCCTTTGCCTCTCTATCAGGACAAGACTAATGAACTCTCCAACCTCTGCCTAATGGTGGAGCAGGGGCTCTCCATCCCTCCCTGACTATTTCTCCCTGATCACCCAACTTTGGAACAGAGGAGAAACAAAGCCCCTTTCCCTCCTCCTTCCCCTGAAATATAATCCACCATTGAGGGTCTCCCTTTCAAACATTAACTAGCACTGACCTTGCTTAGTTTTCAAGATCAGATAGGACTTTCCTGTCCCACTGTAAAACCTGCAGAGTTTGGGGGCTTGTAATTCAGTGAGCCCAGGACTTATCTTGCTGAGAATGGGAAACCCCCCTCCCTAAACTAGAAGCCACAGAATTAATGCAGTTTGACACCACTTTTAATTGCCATGGCTCAGTACTATGCAAGCCTGAGAGCTGTAATTTGGTGAGGCGCCAACTTTATTTGGCAGACAAGACTGAAGGCCTTGTAAACTACTGCCGCTGTGAATTTATTTATTTATTTATTTATTTTCCAGCATTTTTACCCCGTTCTTCTCAACCCCTGAGGGAAATGTAGTTTCTAGTCACAGATACAACTTTGAACCATAGCAGTGAAAGTTGTACCCAACTCCATTAATTCCAGTGCAGATTCATCCAAGGACTTTGGAATCACCTAAGATGCACCTATACTGTAAGCATGTATACTGTTTGCTAACACCATTCACATTATTCAGTGAATGGAATCCTGGGATTTGTAGTATTGTGAGGCACCACTCCTCTTTGGTCAAGAAGGCTAAAAAGTTTGGTGTCCTAACTCTTCATTTTTTAAAGAAGCAGTTCTAAGAAGGCAACAACTGTAATGCACATTTTTTCTGGCCAAATTTCAAGGAGTGCACTTTTTGCAGCTGCACATTACCTTTGTCAGAAAATATGTTTTTTGGCTTCAGGGTTTTGAAAACTGAGGTGTGCATTACATTTGATAGCGAACTAGATTTGAGTAAATATGGTTGTTTTCTCTTTAGTTTTTATAAGAATTCAGTTGAATAGACAATAAAGTATTTGGGGATTTCAACATCAGAAACTGGTTGACTTTTATTAATTTGCATCTGCTATACATTTATAGAATTTGGCAATATGTCGTAAGTTTACGTTTTACTGTACATTTTTTTAAAACGTATTCCAGCTTTCAGTAGCAAAAAGTTGTATCTGTGACTAGAAACTACATTTCCCTTCCTTCTAATCAAATCTACTCCCTATCTGGCAGCTCTTTTCTTCAGTACATAAAGTTCAGCCCCATTTTGCTCTCTGCCAAGGCTATTAAGCTTTCACACGCTTTATCTGTCACTGCCTCTATCTCTACCATAGTCTCCTTCAGTATCGAATAAGACGATGTGGCAGATTCAACAAGCCTCTAGGCATTTACTCCCATAGCTTTCTATCTCCTGGGTACTTCTATGATTCTGATTTAAAACGCTCAGTTTCCCAGATAGTCCCCAAAGCTCCTCCTGCCCCTAAGCCCTTCCCTTCCTTTCAACTTCCACACAGATGCCTGTCACTTTTCAGATGTTCTGTTCTTCATCATTCAGATACCTGTCAGGATGTTCATTAACAGTTTGTGAAACACATTGTGCAGCCATTAAATTCTGAAGGCTTCATCTCAACCATTATATCCTTGGTGCTTGAGAATATGGAGATACTCAACAAAATATCTAACAGTTATTGTAAAAAAAAATCCAAAATTGTCAGCTTCCCTTTACTATGTGTCTCCTGGTTATGTGCACTTCCCCCTTTTCCCTGTGTATTTGTTGTTATTTTGCGTTTTCAAGTCACTTCTGACCTACAATGACCCTAAGTAAAACTATCACAGGATTTATTTTGCAAGGGGTGTTGGCACTTCATTTATCTGAGGCTAAGAAACGTGATTGCCCAAGGTCACTCAATGGATTTTCACAGATGAGCAGGGTTTGAAATTCTAGACTCATGAGTCCTAGTCCAACACTCAAACTATTATATTCAAATCTTGGTAGAAAGACGGGATTGTAATATAACAACAAACACAACACTTCAAGCTGGCTTGTTTTTCTACATCTCTCTGAATCTTTCTTATGATATCCCTGCACTCAGGCATGTAGCCGGGGGCTAAGGGGCTTCAGCCCCCGGAATTCTCAGGGTGGTCCGTGAAAAGGCCTTACTGGTACATTATTTAAACTGTTATGTTTATTTATATCATGATCTGATCACCATACTCATTATATCCCACATTAATGGGGTTATTGGGATAACAATACAAAAGGTTTGCTAGGGTAGACCCTCTTCCACCCAGTCTCAGCCCCCCGAACCAAACTCAGCCCCCGAATCAAAATCCTGGCTACGGCCCTGCCTGCACTGCTGAGAAGTGGATGGTGAAATTTTCTGGATTTTACTTAAAACTTTGAAGGAGTTACCCAATTGATTGCAACTCTTTGGGAGATTGGACATGGACAGTACAACTAGCTACTAAGTCCTGTTCAGTTTGGTAACTAAACCATGTAATGACGCTGTAGGGTTTATTCTGAAATTTAAAGGTGTTGAATAAATTATGCGGTATAATTAACTAACCAACTTGTATAGGTCCCTTAAAGGTCTGATAAAAACCAAGACGGTTCATTTACTGTCCCAATGACATTGGAACTACCCAATGTCATTGGAACTACCTATGCTACTTGGCTTGGTTTTTACCACTTCTCTTCTAGGAATCCACTTACTTTTCCAACAGTTCTTGATGACCAACATTGAAATAACAAGCCAGAGAGAAAGAACTGGGTTTAACCAAATACCACTAACTTTTACCTATAATTTATTACTTTATTATTTACAGTATTTCTACCCCGCCCTTCTGAGGGTGGACTCAGAGCGGCTATTGAGTTATTCCTGACGTAGCTCTGGCTGTGGTGAGGTGTCGATACATGACCAGCTTTTCAGCCTAAAAGTATTAGAGAAATTAGAGGCAGGATATTGAAATTAACCCAATAACCCAAGAAAAAAGGTTCATGAAATGAAAGAGTTTTATGATCTGGCATCTCCTATGGGCTTATTTCTAAATCAGTCTGCTACTTCTTTAACATGCTTCTTTGGGAGTAAGTAAGCCCAACTTAGAACATATTTTAAACCTTTGATTCTGTTTTCAAATACAGTATCTTTAGTGGCTCTGCATGATATTGTATGAAAAAGAAAGACATTCAAACTAGGTATGTTTTCTTAGTATTTCAGGTTTCATAGAATCACAGAGTTGGAAGAGATTACATGGGCCTTCTACTCCAAGCCCCTGCCATGCAGGAAAAGGACAATCAACACTATAATAAACTTGGTTTGTATTCCACCCTATCTCCCTGCGGGGACTCACAGACACATGGCCATCCAGCCCCTGTTTAAAAGCCTCCAAGGAAGGAGCTTCCACCACACTCTGAGGAAGAGAGTTCCACTGCTGAAGAGCTCTTATGGTCAGGAAGTTTTCCCTAATGTTCAAGTGGAATCTCCTTTTTTGTAATTTGAACCCATTGCTCCAAGTCCTGGTTTTCAGGGCAGCAGTAAACAAGCCTGCTCCCTCTTCTTTTCACATCCTTTCACCCTCTCTTCTGCAGGCTAACCCAGCTCTTTAAGATGCTCCTCATAAGGCATAGTCTCCAGACCAGGGGTGGGCAATTACTAGCCCTCCAGGTGTTTTGGACTTCAACTCACAGAAATCCTAACAGCTGGTAAACTGGCTGGGATTTCTGGGAGTTGAAGTCCAAAATCCCTGGAAGGGCGGTAATTGCCCACCCCTGCTTAAGACCCTTGATCACTTTAGTCATCCTCCTCTAGACACCTTCCAGCTTGTCATTATCTGTTTTAAACGGTGGTGCCCAAAATTGGACACAGTATTCCAGATGAGGTTTAACTAAAGCAGAGTAGAGAGGGACCATGACTTCCCTCAGTCTAGATCAGGGGTGGGCAATTACCAGCCCTCCAGGTGTTTTGGACTTCAACTCCCAGAAATCCTAACAGCTGGTAAACTGGCTAGGATTTCTGGGAGTTGACATCCAAAACACCTGGAGGGCAGGTAATTGCCCATCCCTGATCTAGACACTATACTCCTTTTGATGCAGCCTCAAGTCCCAATAGCATTTTAGCTGCTGCATCACACTGTTGGTTCATGTTCAACTTATTATCCACGAAGACTCCAATATCATTTTCACATGGACTGTTGTCGAACCAGACATCACCGATTCTACATCTGTTCATTTCATTTTTTTCCTGCCTAAGTGTAGTATCTTGCATATGTCCTTGTTGAAATTCATTTTGTTAGTTTTGGCACAACTCCCTAATTTGTTAAGGTCAATTTGAATTTTGATTCTGTCCTCTGGAGTATTAGCTATCCCTACTAATTTGGTGTCACCTGCAAACTTGATAAGCATGCCCTCCAAACCTTCATCAAAGTCATTAATAAAAATGTTATGCAGCTAACAGTTTTAACAACCAACTAAATAAGTAACTAAAGGAAATAACTGTTAATAATACCTTGAACAATACGTGGAACAGGAAATGCTGACCACTGCAACACTCTTTCTCCCTAAAACAATTCTGGCTAACTCCTTGAAATATAGATGAAACAAAGCAGCCAGTGATATAGTGGCTGCTATAGTGATAGTGATATGGCCAAGAAATTGTTTTCTAGTTCAGTACAGTCTATTAGAGATTTTGTCATTATAATAATTACAACTGCACTGTTCCTAGATGCAACATTATATAACTGTTCAAAATGATCAATATATACAAACATGTTCCTATCCAAATATGTGTTGCCATATGTTTAAATGTTTTTTGGAAAAATCACTATAACTGAGACATTTAGCCAAAAAGGCAAAGAAAATAGGGAAAGCTAAATCCTACATTCTGTTTATTGATTTCTTATTTTCACACCCACAGTAGGGATGGTAAATTTTAATCCTTCGAATTCTCAATGGATGACAAGAAAATGAAACAGTTTTCGCCCCATAGCTTTGAGACACTAGGATATTTTTCCTGCAATGCCAGAAGCTGCATGGCTTTTGGCATTAAAATACATGAACTGGAAAAGGCTGCAGGCTCAGTCAATGCTGGTTTCTTTTCCTGCTACATAACGTTTGGTTTGTGTAACGTCTAAATCAGCAACAGCTTCAGGCACAATGATGAACCTTTCACCACAATGTTCACACTTTTTCCAAGGACATAGCAAGCAACAATCTAAAGAGGATGTGGTGGGGGTGCCCAAAAGTTACACAATTTTCCTATGCATAGTGAAAAGACAGGAAGCATAGGTTTGAACTGGATTTATCAGAGAGTCCAAAATGCTATATAATCCAGTTTAATATGGATTTTATACAGCTGTGTGGAAGGGACCTCAGTTCTCTTGACAGCACTCAAAACCTCTGGAGTTCATATTGTGCTGGGAGCTTTCAACATGTCATTTTACTTCCTGTTGACTTTCTCAAGAGGTTCTATACTGTGGATTTGGCCCCTCAGAAAATTCATGAATTCCCATTTTAGCCCTAATCCACTGTGACAAAAAAAAACCCTGTTCCTGAAGGTTTTCCAGTCCTCCCTGACAGATTTTAAGAGTATTGCAGAATCAGGTTAAGATGTATCTCTTTTTTCCACTGTGGGAATCAGTTTTTGTCAGCAAAGGCACAACACACAATGGTCAATAGAACCTTAAAACCTATGGTTCTCTGTACCTGTGTTTTTAATTGATGTACCTGTGTTTTGTTTTTTTTCTTAAATGATGTAAGTCGCCCGGAGCACCAAAAACTCATACTACAGATTTTCGTCTGCCAAGTTACATCTTGAATCCTTCACTCCAATGGCTCCATTGCCTTCCAAAAAGTATTTCCAACAAGTTCTGGAAAACAAAACTCAGGTGTAATTTGCTTTGTACACTAATTTTTTTCTTTTTGTGACAGTTTCTACCATTTGTAACACTAACTCAGGAAACTGAAGATTTGTTGTGAGAGACAACTAATCTTGGCTAATCCCAATATATGTTACTGACGCAGGAAACTAAAGATTTGTACTGAGAAACGAGTCTTATCTTACAGAGGGCTGTCCACTATTCATAGGAATTGGGGTGCAGGAACCACCTTGGGGAAAAAAGCTATCTTTTTAAAACCTGAGACAACAGATTAGGAAACCCTAGGTCTTCCAGTCACTATGGTCAGTGAGGTTAACTATTGTTTCTTAAGAGAACATATTGATCATATATATGACTTCTGTAAACTTGCCCCCTTCTCGATGTGACATCCTTTCAAATATTTAAACTGGACTATCATGTCCCCTTTCAGTCTTCTTTTCTCCAAGCTAAACATACCCAGCTTCTTCAGCTGCTCCTCATACAAGCTTGGTTTCCAAACTTTTGACCATTTTGGCCACCCTTTTCTGGACATGTTCCAGTTTGTCAATATCCTTCGTAAATTGAGGCACCCAGAACTGGATATATTATTCCAGGTGAGGTCTGACTAAAGCAGAATAGAGTGGGAATATTGCTTTTCTCAGTCTATTCACTATGCTGTATTTGTCCTAATTATATTTTTTATTACTGTAAAACACTGCATGGGGCCGCCTTTGGAAACTGCAATCAGTCCAACATGCTATATACAGACTGCTGACTACAGCTTGTTGCAGGGAACACAGGACTGTAGATAACTAGCTACCAATCTACAAGTCTACCCGAAATATTGCATGCTCCTCTATGAGCCTACCTGATTTTAAGATCTTCTGGGGAAAGATTTCTCTCTCATTGCACAGCCTTAGGAGGTGCATTTGGTGAGGAGATGAGCTAGAGGTCCCTTCGACACTGCCATATAAAATCCGGATTTTCTGCTTTGAACTGAATGATATGGTTTCCATCTCTGCACATAGACTATTCTCACTGAAGTGATCATATGTTGCAGGAACCTTCTTTTTTTTTTCTCTTTGTGATCATCCAGAATTCCCAACAAAAAATCATGATGTTGACCTTAACAATCTCTTCCAACATCATATATATTGCAGTTCAGTATTTAAAGACCTTTCTGCATGACTACCACATGTTGGGATAAAATATCCCAACATTTCTTTCACATTTCCAGCATTTACTTGAACTGCCTTAGAAAATCTCTGGCATGAAGTTCCACCAGTACATCATCTTAGGACATATTCCTTTCAAATAATTTCCGAAAGTAAACTCTTTGTCTAAACCTTATCTAATTATTCCACCTGAATTTGTGTACTATATTTTGAGCTCATTTATCCATACAATATTTCATTTGTCCTTTCTCCATTTTAACAACAATTTATACATGTTTGCAATCAAATGATTATCCTGAAATACAATAGATATTTGAACTCCGGTCTAACTATTAAACATTCTGTTTTTAATCAACTCAAATTGCTCAGTGATTTGACTATGGACAAACCATTTTATTGGAAAATCTTCCATCATTGACTAAATTTAAGAAAGTCTAATTTATTACTTTTTAACGGCAAAGATGGGAACAATCTTCAATTACTGGCTTTATGATTTTGAAAAGTGTTGTTAAAAGAAGGGAGGAAATAAAAAGATACTTAAAGGGAATGCAAGTAAGAATTTAAAATCAGCAGGCAATCCTTGTTGTACTCCAACAGCTATGGAGAAATACACAGAAACCCTATGAAGAAATAGTTTAGATCACGAAGATATTAAATAAACAAAACATATCGCTGTTACATGCCATATGCTGTTTAAATAGAGGCTGAGTTCTAGACCCCCCAAAAGAGAATATGAAAATATGTATGGCTAGTAGACCATGCAATACAATCCCAAATCCAAATACACTTATTTAAAGTAGTTGGAAATTATTCACTTTTTGGAACAATCTAAAGTAGCAATAGAATTCATGCCTCCTGATTAGCTTTCCTAATTTACAATAACACAGTCCATCTGTTCAAGTAGGCAGACTTCTGTATAATATTACTATTTAATTGAATGTGACAGATTAGCAGAAGACATTGTTTTTATGTTTTAAACTGCTCATATATATTGTATGATAGATAGAAATAATATGTGGGATACATAATGATGCATTTGAAATACGTAAAAAAATTAAAATTAAAAATAATAATAATAATAAAACTTTATTTCTAACCCGCATCCATCTCCCCAGAGGGGACTCGGAGTGGCTTACATGTGGCCATGCCCGAACAATACATCACAAAATATCAAAAACATCAAAACAATAAACACAATAAAAGCAATAAACACAATAAAACACATCTGTGAAAACACAACAGCACAGGTGAATCTAAAGCAGAAATGAAAGGGCGGGCAAACAATAAAGTTTGAACATTCTGAAACATAGACCTTCCTACAGAGTCATTCCAGCAAAAGCAGGAATTGCCGCCATGTAATAGCAGCCATAACTGTTATATTAATTTGTGCATTGAGATATACTGGCATGCGCACAGACAAGTCACCTTTTCATAATTCCAAAAGGTCAGATTTCTGTAAGATTGACAAATACCCAATTATTCTCCTTAGTCTGACTCTTCTCACTCTTAACTTTGATTCATGAAACAGCAAAATATTTTCACACTCCCTATGCAGAGCAAGGTTTTAAAAGCAAATTCATAGAAATGCTTAGGAACGGGTTCACTGCTATGTACCAAACAATATAATCACTTAAAAAATCTTCCTCTGCATTTACAATGTCTGCATTTAGAGCCATCAAATGGCTGTAAGAATTTTCAAAGTCTTAAATGGGGGGAATATTTTGGCGCTATATATTGCATTTCTGATCTCTCAAAAAAAGGAGCTAGAACAGATGAACCTTTGTGTTCCCTTCTCTTAGAGAAAAACAAAGACGCAATTAAGGGCTAATTAAGACCCAGATAGAGAACTTGAAAGGAGAACGATACCAGCTATTGCCAGTTAGAGGACTGGAAAGGAAAAGTCTGCTAAGGCTTGGATACTTCTCCTGAGACTGGTACAAACCCGTTTGAGACCCAGATAATGCCAAGAAAAGAAATTAAAAGTAGGTAAAAGGTCTTTATTTATGTACAACTTTTCATGTCTTCTTTTGAATAATGACATTTAAATTACTTACTGTAGTATTTTTGATATGCATGATCACATATCTATTTATTATGCTTACTAGAAGCATTACATTCACTCAATCAATCACAGCTTATTATATTAAGAGGATAGACATTCAGATCAATATATATTTGGAGTTTAAACTAGAATATTTTTCCAGACTAGATTTGGAAGGAAGAACCCCCCTCCCAGCTTGGTCCATTGTTCCAGAGTGAATAGTAAATAGCTGATGTGGTGACTTACCTTTGCTGGTTGTGTTTTTATGAACAGCTCAACTGAGATATATCAAGCTGAAAGTATTTGCCTGTTGACAAAATCACCTTCAAGTATTCCTTGCCTAAGAAAGCCCTATGAAATTCATGGGGTCACTATAAGTCAACAGGCAACTTGAAGGCACAATCAACCATCTTTGGAAGCTGCCTTAAGTCCCTAAACAATGAGGAAGGTGTGGCATAAATAAAGAGGATGAGTGGGGTGAGTACAATACAGGAAAAGGGAAACCTAGCTAATTAAGAGCACAATGCTATACTCAGGTTTATTTATCCTTGTCTCGAATAAAGATGTGCAGAGCAAAACCAGGACCTTGCTTCCCCGGGTACTGGTTGTGGGGGGTCGGGAGCAGGTGAGGGTTTTGCCCTCCTTTCTGCTAGAGATCCCTGTGTACAACTAGTGGGCCACTGTGTGACACAGAATGCTGGACTAGATGGGCTGAGGCCCGATTCAGCATGGCTCTTCTTATGTTCTTATGTTCTTATGATTCAGTAATGGGCCAGATGAAGGGTAATTTATGTCAACCCCATGAATTTCATAGAGTTGTCAGAGGCAAGGGATAATCAGAGGTGGTTTGGCTAATTCCTTCTTCTGAAATATACTCCACATGCTATTCATTTGCAATCTCCCAACCATGTACTGACTCTGCTTAGCTTTCAAGATGAGGCAGGATCCTAGGATGGATGAATTACACATAAACAATCATCCACATTTAATGTAATGTATGTGCCTTCAATTTACTTGTCTTTGTTGGAAATTTAACCATCACCGGAGAGTGGATGGAATCAGATGTAATAGACTCTCCCAACCCACCCCAATTGCATTCTACTAAACTACGCCAAAGGAGAATTAAATCACCTAGTATTATACAACAGGTAATTTAATGCTTTTAAAATGCTATTAATATTCCCAAATTCACCACAATGGGGACGTCTTGAGGTTTCCTACAGATGGAAAAAAATCCATAAATGACATTCATGCTGCAAAAAGACCTATCAATCTTATGCTTATACATCATTTTACTACTGTCATGCTGTTTCCTGAATAACTTACTGAGTTGTCAAGGCAAAAAAACCTTCTTTCCAATAGAAAATAAAGAGTTTCCTACAATGCAAATGTACCTTAAAAGGACTACTTTTGTCATAATCTCAGCAGGGGTAGAAATGGTCAAAAATCTCCTAACCAGTTTACTCCAATCTCTATAATTATCTGTTCTCTCTGTGACTTCGTTGTATTTCTAAATTCTGTAAGTCCATAAATAGTATGGATGTTGTTCACTTGGTTCCAGACACATTAGAGAACTTTTTTGTTGTAGTTCTTCAAGTTACTTCTGACCTATGGTGACACTATCAGAGGGTTTTCTTGGCAAGATTTCTTCAGATGAGGTTTGGCATTGCCTCCCTCTGAAATTGAAACTGTATTTTAGAGTTTATTCTTACTGATTCCGTTGGAAGCCACTTAAATGGATCTCAGGAGCACCGAACTATACTTTTGACTGTCATTTTAATTTTTTTAATCCCTGTTCTTGTTTAGTTGATAAACTTGTGCCTAACCTTGTTGATTCAGGCACAAGGTTAGGCACAAGTAATAAGGAGGAATCTTTCTTCGAGCTTTACCTTCTACTTGTCACATTATTATGATTATTATGATTATTGTTTATTATTATGTTTGTTTATACCCCACTTTTTCTCTCCACAAGGAGTTTTAAACTTAATTAAGTGGGGAAGCACTTGTAGTAATCACATTGTCTACAAATTTGTCCCGGCACGACTTAGCCACAGTGGTCCAAGCCATGGTCTTCTCGAGGCTAGACTACTGTAACGCTCTGTACATTGGCCTTCCTTTGTCGGTAATCCGGAGACTTAAGCTGGTGCGGAACGCTGCAACTCGATTCCTAGTGGGGGTCCCAATTGGCCATCACATCACGCCAATTCTGCACGAACTGCACTGGCTTCCAGTAGAATGCCGGATTACTTTCAAAGTGTTAGTCTTGACTTTTAAGGCCTTACATGGTCTGGGGCCAGTGTACCTGCGGGACCGCCTTGTCCCATATCACCCCACTAGATCGTTGCGCTCTGAAGAGCAAAACCTCCTGGTCGTTCCAAATGTGAAGACATGTCATCTGTGTACAACTCGCCGGCGGGCTTTCTCGGTTGTGGCTCCAACACTGTGGAACGCACTGCCCGCCGGCATCTGAGCCTTCTTCCGTTTAGGAAAGCAGTTAAGACTCTGCTGTTTCGGGGTTTCAGCAGGCAGTCTCCCTTCTACGCTGCCATCTTGCACTATCCATTCGCCGCTGCAACTGCCTAATACGCAGCCCATTGTGATTTATCCACTGTTTTAATTGTAGTTCTATTTTAATGGTGTTTTACTGTAGTTTTATGATATGTTGCTAAATGTGTTTTATGCATTCCTGTGAGCCGCCCCAAGCCGTTTGGGGGGGGGGGGGGCAGATAAGTATGACATAATAAATAAATAAATACATTCATTGAGAACTAAGCCATACCTTGAACTTTGGACTTTTATTCTTATTGAAAAATACTTAAAGTGTCATTTATGGGTTGAAATATTCAAAAATGCGATGAAAAAGGCAATAAAGTTATCATGCACTGACATGCTTTATAGCTATAAAGTAAAAAGGCAACTAGATTTGTTTTTAAATATTAAATTCATTCCAAGAGAGTTCAATGTATGGTCCAATTATGAAGCAAACTACAACTAAAATAAGGCAGCAAATAACATGCAAAATCATCTTTTAACAATTTATATGCTAGGATATAATAACAGAATAAACATTATACTACAAATCCTAGTGTTTTCTATTAACATTTCATTTCACTTTGTGTTGAACTCAGGACATTTTGACATGTCTAAGATATATGAAACTGGAAGAAAGGAAGCTGACTGTAGGTTATTGCTATACACTTTCTTAACATTTTCTCACCCACAAAGTTAGGGGTTATGTTTGTATAAATAAATTAAATAATTTTTTTAAAAAAAACATAGGGAATAATCTTACTAAGAGTGCTTAGAGTGTCTCATATTCCATTGAAAGTGGGATACACATTGCTTTGACTTCTCATGGAGGAATTATTTGCATTTGTCTTGAACTTGCAACAGATTAAGCCTGTATATAATTCACACTCTTCCCTACATTACAGATATATAAATATATACACATACATACATATATCCCTTATTTCTAAACTTGCACCTGACATATAAATTAACCTATATAAATTGTATGTAAAACTTTCTTTTAAGAATGCATTTCCTCCATTTTGGCAACGCTGTCATAGAGGGATACAGATCTGAGGACAAGATTCTCATGTTGCGTCCATCCCACCTAAGCCTTCTCTTTCTGCCTGGAAAGTAAGAAAAACTGTGCTATCTAGTAAACTGGCTATATTTACTAGATAGCACAGTAGCAAACCAGATGCGTTCTCAGTGTGTAACAAACACATGGGCTTTTTTATACTGTTTTCCTCAGGTCATATATGATCAAGAGGCTAATTTAATCACACCCTCCTTCACACACACACCCCTTTCTAAATGTATCACAACCTGTATCACAAAAACGCAATAAACACTTTTTAAAAAGAGGCTAGAAGCCAAAGATTTTCCAGGGCTCACATATGATTTTTTCCCCACAATGGCACTGTCAACTAGAATTACTTTCACTTGGGAATTCTAACACTGATCTTGATCAGGCTGTAACAAACACTCTGGGCTATTTATAATAATGAAATGGCATGCTCCAAATGGGATGATAAAAATAATGAAGATAAAAACTGCTTTAATTAATGAAAATCTGGATCTTGTGAGCAAGATGTAGGTGGCCACTCTTTTAAAGATGAAAGTTTTTCAGGGGTGTTATATGGTGTTTTTATGTGTGTTAAATTGTTTAAATGGCTATAATGGTTTTGATTGCTTATTTTAATACAATACTTCATCTTTTTAGTCCTATTTAAACATTTGTACATTTTAAAAAGATTTAAAATTGTATATTCTATATTTAGCCGACTTAGGTCTCTCTGTAGAGCGATACAGTGGGATAAAAATGAAAATATTATTTAAACAACAACAACAAAAACACTAGAATCCAAATACATGTCTTAGAAGCAGACCTGATACTGTACAAAATTAATGAATTACATTAAATGTATGTATGTATTATTTATTTCATTTATATACCGCTTTTTCTGGGTGGTGGACATACCTTGTACCGTGGGGGGTTTTGTAGCCTGATTTGGTGTTTCTGCATTCAGCGGTTTCTTTGTTTTTAAGCCTATAATCACAACATGAACAGATTTATATATATAGATAAAACATACACAATATAAAACAAAACATTGGGCACTGCACCCAACCTGAAGTTCTCATGGCTGCTTTATCTCACTCTTGAAATGCTTTATTTAAAAGATTGTATATTGTTTACACCTATGTAATAAATTGAAAGGGTTCTTCAACAAAACATGCAGAATCACAAAATACTGCACATGCAGCATAAGCATTTGTTTTCCTTCACTTTCTGTTGGATGAAGAAAAAACATGACTGCAAAAACATATCTCCATTTGTTATACATTTATTTCCTTAAGAATGTCAAACAATCTAGCTGTTCCTGCAATTGTGTTTTTCTAAGAAAGTAGTTCTTTCTAACAGAAGATTGCAAATGCTATCTGCCTGCTGAGTGAAATGTCCTATGCAAGCCTTATATACTTTGCCAAAAATACACCTTCATTAAAGTTATTGAAAAGAGTGAACAATTTGTCCCGAACTAGCATGTAATTTGCTGGGCTGCTTTAGCTTTTCTTGCTGCAGATGCCCTATGTTAGCCATGAAAGACATTTCTGGGGGGGGGGGATACCACGCTACGGCTGCTGCACCTGCCTTGCATAACATTATTATCAATGAACGCACACTTGGATGCATTTTTGGCTTCAACTCTGTATTGCCTTCAGCTGAATTCAAGTCCAAATGCTCATTCAATTAAAAGCAGCCCAATGTAGCTATCTACATGATGGCATGCATACAATACATACCAGGTCTGATTCCACAAAAAGAATCAGACCTGCATTTCAGGCCACCACCACCCCTCAAAATTCTGTCGCCTAAAAGAACAGTGGTAAGAAACAGTGGGCAGGAGGACCTAAATAGTTGGTAGAAATTAAGGACACAGCTGCTCTTGGAATTAGATACTTCTTTCCCAAAGACGTTAGAGTCCATTATGAACAGTGTTTCCCAACCAGTGTGCCATGGCACACTAGTGTGCCTTGAGAGATCATCAGGTGTCCGGTGGGAAATTACAGTGTAAAAGAGAGAGAGCCTAGCAGGAAAATTCAGGCAGCGGAAATGAGGCTTTCCTGGCCGAAGCAGCAATGCCAGCCATCCTGGCTGCAGTCAGGGAGAGCCCTCGGCGTCCAGAATGTTCCTCCCTCCCTCCTCTCTCTCTCTCTCTCTCTCTCTCTCTCTCTTTCCTTCCTTCCTTCCCTCCCTCTGCGCACCAAGGGCTACCTGGCCGGGCTGCGGCTCCTCCTGCTTCCTGGCTCCTGGGCGCTCTTCTGCCCTCCTCCCCTCCGGCAGCAAGGAGGAGAGGGGGGAGGAGTCCGCGGGAGCTGCCCCCGTCCGACCCTGCTTCCCAAGGCTCGAGGCAAGGTTTCGGCCACTCAGCGCAGCCCTCGCTCACAGGACGGTGACGGGCCTCCTGTGCGTGGGCCTCCTGGGGGGGGCAGGAGGGGGGTTTGGCGGAAGCAGCGGTGTCATGAGGGGGGAGGGTGACGGTTAGTAAAATGACAGTTAGAGTGTCATTTTGTGTCATTTTGGTTGGTGGTGTGCCCCAGGATTTTGTAAATGTAAAAAATGTGTCGCGGCTCAAAAAAGGTTGAAAATCACTGCATTAGAACATTAGAATGAGGATACACCAGACATGGGCAAACTTTTTTGCCTTGGGGCTGCATTGCCGGCCATGCTGGATGAGATGGGCCCAGGAGAGGGAGGGCCTGGGAAAGGGTGGGGCTAGGAGGGGTGGGGCTAGGAGGAGTGAGGCAGGGTCATTCTCAGATTGTCCTTATGCTGGGAGGAAAACAAGACATGTGGTGACTGCTCCAATCCTCTTCCCCCGATTTTTGAGCTGTCTTCTTGACATTATGTTGGAAGGAGGGTGAGTCAGGCGACAGCCGAGAGCACTCCATAGGGCTCTTAGCCACTATGTGCCTTCCTCTGGCTATCCTCTCAACATAAGGATGGGGTCTATTGCACCTTAGGAGGGCTAGACATACAATGGCTGAGGGCACTCCAGGGGGTTCTCAGCTGCTGTGTGTCTTCCTCCCCACATCCTTTCTGTTTTCAAGCAGCAAACCAGTACAGAAACTTTCTGCATTTTGAAAGCTTTCTGTTTTGTTTTGTATTTTTACATAAATTTTTATTGTGATATATGGGGAGGAAGAAACATCTTTTAAATTCAACAATCAAATACAAGTATTATTTCCCCAGTCCCACCACCTCCCCATTCCCAACCATGAACCCCCATGACTTACAATCCCACACGAAGATTTTGTTATTGTGATTCTTGCTGCCACAAAACTATATTGGCAAATTTCTACATCTTCTTTGCCAATACTTTCCTGAAACAAACCCAATAAGCATATTTCTGGGTTTTTCTTAATCTTCTTATTAATTGTTGGTTTCTTTAGTCACCATTTTCCGGGGGGGAAATTACCACCTTGCAAGTCCACCAAACGCCTTTCTCCGTTTTGCATCTCCAACATTCTCCCCTTTGGGCCTTATCCATTTTAGCCATCAATTCAGGAGTTATATAACTTCGATAAAACATTTTATAAATGTTTTCTCTGATAGAACTGGCTACTGAAAATTTAATTCTTTTTCCATAAATATTCCCAATTATCCAAATCTATATTTTTCCCTAAGTCTCTGGACCAGGAAGCCATTACTCTTTTTATTTGATTATAAGCTTTCTGTCTTTGAAGATAATTTTTCACTTTGGGACTGAAACTAGAAATGGAGCAAATGTCGCCACTCATGCCTAAACAATTGTGGACTCAAGTAATGACATTAGAAACCAAGGGAAACTTGTTCAACGAAATCATTTCACTTTCTTAAAACCAGTTGGTACTTGGTATTCTAAAAGAATTTTCATAAACTATTATGTGAAAACATCTGGGCTTAGGATATTCTAAACTACACCAACACTAGCCATTGGGAGCACTGACAACAAACCAAATTGCCACAATCACGGATTATTATGTAAAAAACAATGGGTAATGTGGTATGTAATTCTAGACATGCACAGTAGCCTGCAACATGCACAAAAAGAGCAGTTTGTGCAATAAGCAAACTGATGACTTTTTTGGAATTAACTCGCAGAGTTTTGCAGGCAGCAGCATATTACTTTTGTCTCCGTAATAGCAGTTCCTCAGCAGCATGAATAAATGCAAACAAACGAGGAGAGTCTTTTTTTCTTTTTTTCTTTTTTCTGCATCAATATGATTGCATAAAAGAAATATCAAAGAAATATTATGGTGCTACAAGTAATAAAATGCAATAAAAATAAAGATCAATAATTTCTTCAGCATGCCCTAATTAAAGTCTAATATAGCATTATATTTCATTACCACTTTTAACAAAATTATTTTTTTAGAACACTAAGAATTTTTTAATAAAGCACAACTGTATCCTATTGCTTATAATTTGGGGAAACCATTTTTTTCAGCATCACTTTTTCTGTTTCAACAAGTACTAATGGCAGAATCAGTTCTTTGTCTTCTGATTTGATACATTTTGTTTTTTGAATGACATATTCCAAATCCAGAGAAAAGAGGGGGAATTTAGCTAGAAATACATATCAAATTTTAAAAAAACCTTTGGCATAATAAAGCCTAATGCCACAGCTTATAAAAAATACGATGCAATTTTTCTGTGAATTCAAGGACCACTGACAGTCAGCCATAAATAATGTATAATTAGTTTGGGGGTGAGTTATAAGGATTATGTAACAATGCAGTCAAATCAGCTCTGCAGTATTCCACACGGAGGTTTGATTACCTATATCTGAGCTGAATACAGGATTGTTACTCAAGCTGAAAAGTGCTGGGTTTGGTTTTGCATTTTAGAACTGCAAATATTCCTAGTAATTTTTAGAAGTTGTAGGAGTGCTATTTCCAGTAGTTTTTAAACTATGCCAAGGTGTTTCTATCACAGTAACAGAGAAGACACTGTATAAACAATAAGGTACATGAAATCATTTGTTACCACAGAGTTTAAATGTTGTGAGTTTTTTATATACCACATCTGGGACCTCTTCACATGGCCCTTTTCGGTCATGTCATTAAGCTGGCAATGCCGGCAAAAGGGAAAGCACCCAGGCAGCACATGGTGCCCCATGCGCCTTCTCTTTTCCCCTCATCACATGGTGGGGATGTGAGAGGGTGCTTTGGTACCATTTATACATTATTTGTTATTTATAAAGTACATTTTCTTATTTAAAAAACAAAACAAATGGGGTGGTTTCGGGTGGCCAGAAAGGATGAATAGGGTTTCAATGGGAAAATTTGCTTTCAGATAGGAGCATTATGAATTAAAAGCTCTGCCACAGAACAAATTAAACTCTTAAATCAAAGTATCACTGTAGTATACATGTTACAGGTTAGAATCCCTGCTCTGGTATAGAAATACTAGATCTTAAGCATGCCACATTATATCAATATCAGGAGAAGGCAATGGTAAATGCATTCTGATTAACTCTTCCCTAGACAATCCTATAAGTTACTGTAAGTCAAAAATGAGTTGAAGGCTCACAACAAGTGGGGACTAGAATGTCAAGTTAGGGCGCTGTATTTAATTTGTGTGAAATACAAATATATATTAAAGCATTGTTCCAAAAAACACCACTATCAATTTGCTAGTAAATGACAGTAACTGGATTCAGAAATGATCAATCTTTCTCACTTTTTCTAGTATTCTAACCTACCTTCATAATATTCTCAAACTACTCTCATTCCATAGGACAAAATTTATCATGGTACAGCCCTGGATTAATTGGTCTGCCTTTTATGCTCATATAAGGAATACCTGCACCCAACCTGCAGAGCGCTGCTTAGACAAAACATTTACTGTATTTTCCGGGATACTAGACGACTTTTTAAGCCTGGAAAATCTTATTAAAAGTTGGGGGTCGTATAAAATTAAATTATGTAATAATAATTAAAAGAAACTAATAAAATCCAACTACCGGAACTTTAGGAGGGAGGGAGGAGGAGGGTGGGGGAAGGGCACAGGGAGGGTAAGCGGCAGGCTGTATTGCCATGGAGACTGGCCGGGTGTGATGGCCTGCTGGGCTGTCCCCGCAGCCTCCGCGGCTCACCTCCTCCAGGGGCCGCTGGGCTCGCCTTGGGCCCAAGGAGGTGCCTGCGGATGATGACTCCCTGTGTCCCCGGGCTGCAGCGTGCCTGGGATGGGCTTGCTGAGGCACTCTGGGAGCTGTAGGAGCCAGGAAACTATGACTCCCAGAGTGTCCCAGGGCCACACTTGCCTTTTTCCTTTGACCACTTTCCAAAGGCTGGAGCACGAAGCCTTGCCTTAGAGGGGCTGCTGCTCTTCTTGGACCCTCTGCTGTGGCGTCCAGGGAAACTCCAGGTGGACAGAGAGGGAAGGAGGGAGGAAAGGGAGCAGAAGAAACGTGTGCACGCTCACTCAAGAGAGAGAGGGAGAGCAGGAGCGTGCAAGGCAAGCAGCTCTTGTCCTTAGTGCCCTCTGCAGCACCAAGGGGGGTCGTTTCTCAAACTGTGCTCCCCCAGTCGCCTTGTATTCCAGAATATATGGTAAATAAGAAAGCTGTGCCTTCATAGCGACACTCATTGTTATCTCAATGCAGTTTTATTTATAGATCAGGTACATCCAGAAGCAAAGCAGCTGGCATGAATGGATTGCCTACAGGGCTGAATTCTACATACTGGCCAAAAATTGGTATTCACAACAGGGGAAAGATTTATATTTCTTATTTTTGCATCAATAATCGACCATCAATATAATTCATTTTCCTGAGCCAAATGCTTCATCCTACAGTTCGCCAAAACACCATGCTCCCTCCAGCCTAAATTACAAATGACAACACTTCAGAGTTTTTCCAGTTGAAGATTTTCAAATGGGAGAAGCAAAAACCCAGGAAGAATAGCAGGAAAAGCAGGAGGACCACAAACTATGACAATTATGAACTCTTTCTCCAACACTGTTGTACAAATTGTCCCCACACTTTCTCCTGTGTACAGTAATTATCTGTTAAGAATAGAAAGCTGTAGTCACAAAATACACTGTAAAATCAGGTGGAGCATGGGTAGCTCAGCTAAATCTAAAGATTGATAAAGATGGTCACTTTTTCCCATGTATAGGATATGGAGTTTGAGAAAGGAAGATGTTTCAAAGTAATATCTGATCCTCATAGCTACAACTGTGAAGGGATTTGGTTAAAATAGCCTTGATATGGTAGCAATATCTAGAACAGAGTTTCTCAAACTGTGCTCCCCCAAACGTTTTGGACTTCAGCTCCCACAATTTCTAACAACTGGGAAGCTGGCTGGGATTTCTGGGAGTTGAAGTCCAAAACACTTAGAGGAGCACAGTTTGAGAAACATTGCTCTAGAATATGGGTTTCACTCTTTCCTTCCCCTCTTTTTCCACCAGGGTGATGCCTTTCGGTTTTGTTGCAAATGAACGAAGTCTACTACTGATTGTATAAACTGTTTTCAAGACAGAAAATCATCAATTACCTAATAAGTCAGATAAAACAAAGATACAAACTGTTCATTATAGGTTGAGAATTGCTTAAGCAAAATGTTTGGGACTAGAAGTGTTTAAGATTTGCGATTTTAAAATATCTGTAATGAGATATGCTGGAGATGACATCCAACTCTAAGCAAAAACTTTATATTTCATATACATGTTACATACAAACCCTGGAGGTAATTGAATACAATATTTTTAAAATAATTTTCTGCAAGAAACCAAGTAGAACAAACCATCAGGAAGCAAAGGTATCACTATATCAGCCACCAGTGCAGACCATTTTAGATTTTGGAATTTCAGATAAGATATACTCAACCTGCATAAACATTTTGAATGAAATAAATGCTGTTTCTACAGCATGGAAAGAACTTCCTTTATTAGCACAAGACAACACTTCTTTTTCTGGGCTTCCAAGGTGCAATTGCCTATCATCTGTTCGGCAAGGGAGAGGGCACAATCTTTCCAAATGGACCTAACCAAACTTCAAGTTCTCTCTTTGGGTGCCTAAACAGGATGAAATTAGCCATTCTACAAATTTGGTACTGGACATAACAAAAATTTTAGTCTTCCTAGTTTTAAAAATCACATTGGTTGTTGTCATTTCTGTCTTATAGCAATCCCAAGACAAACGTATGACAGGGCTTTCTTGGCAAGATTTGTTCAGAGGGTGTTGTCATTGTCTCCCTCTGAGTTTGAGAAAGTGTGAATCTCTTCCCATTGGCTTCCATGGCTGAGTGGAGATTCTGAATCCGTTTATCCAGAGTCAAAATCCAATGCTCAAACCACTACACTACATTGGCTCTCACTACTGAAATCAATGTACAGTAAGTAGTAAGTAAAGTTTATTGATTAGTCCACTGACAATATCAACAGTAAAAGACAAAAACAAGAAAATACACTATTTAGTAAGTACTTTAATCAAGTTTTTAAAATCCCGTAGCTTTCAAAACTAATAATTATGGTTTTCCTTTTAAAGAAAATCTTAATAGCTTGTTCTGCAATACTGCATTATGCCTTGCAGAAACAAAAACAAATGTGGCCACTATATTTCGAAATACTCCACAGATTGGCTTGAAATGCCAACCCTGTTATTTTAATTTTGTTTCTGAAATCCCACAACTAATGACTGAATTGGTTGCATGTCTTGAAGATATTGAATTCAGTGAAACAGTGTACACACAAATGGATGTTAGAATGTTCCTTGGTTGGATACTGCCTAGCTAACATCTGCTAAATGGACAGGCTCGTGGTGCCCAAATAATTAGACTGCACATGTTTCATTTTTAACTTCATTTCAAAAAGGTGTTGCAGTCATTAGTATTTAGTGGATGGATATTGGTTGTACTGTAATTTGTGAAGAATGTCACTATGGTCAAGTGCTTGGAAACCTCATTTACAAGTGACGTTCCTTTTTTCTGCGAACCATCATCTCTCCTTATGAAATGGATAGCGGAATGGCAAGTTAATCCTATTAGCTAGCAGCAAGCATCCAAATACTGTGGAGCTGGCTAATTTACTTAAGTGACACTTTTGTTGTAGTAAAATATATTTCAAGACATATTACCAACTACGGGTGATGACTTAATAAACCATAGTCTTTGCATCTACTTCTATGGCCATCCTTTATATTTATTCCCCTCTAAATTAAATAATCTAGAAAAGCCAGGCGACAAGTTTAAATGAAATTTGTTTCATGAATTAATTTACTGCATTTTAAACACTCAATAGCTAAAGCTCTCTGAACTGTTTACATAATTAAGTTCAGAAGTATAGAAAATAAAAAAATAAAAAGAACACTGTAAAAACTTTTTAAAATTTTGAAGCAACCAAGAAAAAAATAAATAAAAGGGTAAATTATAAAAGTATTACATTTTATTTTAATCAGAAATGAAAAAGCCCCGAAAAATATATAAAGGTCTTCACTTGATACTGAAAAGGCCATAACTGAAGTGAAAGGAAAGCCTATATGAACAGATTGGCCCCTCACTGAACACCATATATGCTCGAGTATAGGCTGAAAAAGCCACCCATGGCTTTTACTCACGTCAAGGTTGTTTATTATTTTACTCTGTTGTTGTTATTATTATTATTACATTTATTATTTTACTCTATTATTATTACATTTCCATTATTTTACTCTATTATCATTATTACATTTATGATTTTACTCTAATTATTTCATTTATTATTTTACTCTAATATTACTGTTATTATTACATTTCCATTATTTTACTCTATGATAATTATTATTACATTTATTATTTAACTCTCTTATCGGAAGGAAATGTATGCACATTTACATTGAATAAGGTTAGAATAATGGTTTAATCAGAGTTGGACAGTCTTATCTTATTACAGTTTTACATAAATATTCAAAAACATTTAACCTACTGATGCCTCAATTAATGTAATTTTATTGGTATCTATTTTTATTTTGAAATTTAACAGTAGCTGCTGCATTTCCCACCCTCGGCTTATACTTGAGTAAATACGTTTCCCCCTTTTTTGTGGTAAAATTAGGTGCCCCGGTTAATATTCTGGCCAGCTTATACTCAAGTATATACCGTAAGTTCTGTCTTTGGTGTTCATGTTTTTCATTTGGGATAATACCCAGAGTGGTGAGCTTAGGGATCCACAGAGGTAAATGCTATAGAAGACAATTATTCAGATAAACTGACCTTAACCTATTTAAGGCCAGTCATTTGAATGTCCACTAAAGTCTTATATGAAGCGCCATATAAGACAGTTACTGTTGGCAATGTAATTTGCTTCTCTAGGCTGTTTTCAGAGGCAGCCTCACATATACACATTGCGGTAATCTAAATGACATGCCACCCTACCAAAGATAACCAGCTGAGTTACCTCTGTCCAGACAGGTTTGGCATATCAGCTAATAAAAATGTGGCGCATTACCAAACACATCTGGGCCTCCAGCAACAATGTCAAACCAACCCCAACATATGACCTTGGTCTTTTAGAGTGAATGTATCACTGTATTGAATACAGAACTCAGCCAGGGATAAAAATCACACAGATTCATGCTCTTCCACAAAGTATACAAAACCCTTGGAATGAGAAAAAGCTAGAACAGTTAATACAATGTTTAAAGTAACCTACAGAAATTAGGGAAGCCAGGTGGGAGCTTGAGGGGCTTCAGTCCCGTCCCGTCCCGTCCCCCCCCCGAAATTCTCAGGGTGGTTTGCGAGAAGGCCTTACTAGTACATTTTTAAAACTGTTATGTTTATTCATATCATGATCTGACCACCATGCTCAATATATCCTATATGCATGGGAGTATTGGGATAATGATACAAAAGTTTTGCTAGGGTAGATCCTCTCTCACTCAGACACCAATCCCAACTCCCAATGACGCTCATCTTGGACAATGTGGTAAAGCAAGGATTTATACTTTGCAAGTGATGCCTAATTTCAATTACTATTTATTCCAAGCAAAATATTTTCATACCATGCATTGATAGAAATACAGAAATCCGTTTTGGTAAGTTTTGCTTTCAGCATATGCTGCTTGAAAGACAGCCATGGAAATGCACACATCTGGATCTTTTCCCACCAGTGTTATAGAACAGAGCCTACTGTCTGCCAATCATCTGAGTTGCTCCTACAGAATTCTGGGAAATGTAGTTCAGGACGGAGCCTTTGAAATTCTCATCGAGAGAGTTCCTTGGCTTCCTAAACTAGATTTCCAAGAATTCTGCAGGAGCAGTTTGGACAACCGACCTCTATTCTATAACGCTGGTATGAAAACGTCCTGTGAGACACAAGAAAATTTTTTGCAGGCAAATCTTTTTTTACAGACCTTGCCAAGAACCTCCCACATGACTGGGTTACCGAAAAGTTATCATAAATTGGAAACAAGCTGGAGACCATCAATAACATGTGAAACAAACCAATACCACCTCTACTTATGATGACATTTCATTTGTCTTTTTTCAATATAAGCTTACAAAATATAATACTGTATCTCAGTAGGTTCATGGTGTCTATTGGCTGTTAAAAAAACCAACCATTAAAACCAGTGACTTAAAACTATGAGGGCTTTCTTTTTTAAAAAAATGAAAATGACATCCTTTATTGACTGGCCCTTACGTATCTCTCTACTTTTATCTAATTATTTTAATTGCTGCTATTGTAGGAGTATAATTTGTTTATACATTTATTCCTAACCTAAAAGCAAGCCCATAGAATCTTACCAGGAAAAGAAATGAAATTGACAGTAGAAAATATTTCCTGCTATCTTCATTGTTCCTTGAAGGATTTCAGGATCAGAGTTCAAGCTAGAGTATTTTGGCCCTAAGCAGTCCTGATTGCATGCACCACATTACAAACAATACAATTATCCAACGATTTCTTGCTCTCCACGCATTTCCCTTGGCCAAATAATGAATTGCACTGTTTTGTTGTTCCCTTTCCCCCACAAAATATTTCCCTAGAGCAGTGTTTCCCAACCAGTGTGCCGTGGCACACTAGTGTGCCGTAAGCGATCATCAGGTGTGCCGTGGGAAATTGGAACCTGCAATACCCTTTCTTCCCCCTCCTGCCGAACACATTTTCTTCTCCACTCGGGCTCCCTTCTTCCCAGCCTCGCTCTGCTTGCTTTGCCTCGCTTTGCTCTGGGGCGAGTCTGCGCAGTAGCGCCAACACGGGTCAGGTCTTAATCCCTCCCCCCTCCTGAACACGCTCATGCTATTTTCCCCAAACTCCATCTGTGTTCACATTTGGGCATATTGAGTATTCATGCCAAGTTTGGTCCTGATCCAACATTGTTTGAGTCCACAGTGCTCTCTGGATATAGGTGAACTACAACTCCAAAACCCAAGGTCAATGCCCACCAAACTCTTATAGTATTTTCTCTTGGTTATGGGAGTTCTGTGTGGGAAGTTTGTGTCTTTCTGCCATTCCTGCCAGGATATCTATGTTGCGTTCATCGAAACAGGCCCAGGTTTCACACTGGGTGTATAAATACATTTAAAACATATTAACTATATGTATTACTGTGCTAGAGTGTCATTTTGTGTCATTTTGGTTGGTGGTGTGCCCCAGGATTTTGTAAATGTAAAAAAGTGCCGCGACTCAAAAAAGGTTGATAAACACTGCCCTAGAGTCCTCCTGGTTCTAAGATTGCTTGCTCTGGTACCAAGCCATAGTGGCCTTGGATGATGAGTAGAGGTCAGCCCTATGGCCTCAGCTGCCTTCTTGACAAAATACCTCCTCAGAGCCTCACTGACAACATCGTTCAATTTACCTCTCTCATCAGTGATCACACATTGCCGGTTGCCTCATTCCAACTCTGAAGCAAGTGACATCAGAGGCAGTGGGGCTCTGGGAAGATGTTTTACCAGAAAACAGCCATGGTAAAGAAAAGAAAGCCAATGTTAAATCACTTTAAAGGAAGCTGTTTGACTGGCACAAAATAAAGTTATCTTTAATGTTGCAAAATATATACTCCATATGCCAACCATAAATCTGTCCCATCCCCTCCCCAAAGCCATCTTGATCTAGATTGAATACACTAAGGAAAAATAGCAAAGGATTAGATTTTTCTGGAAACTGAAGAGCAATAATGAAGTTTTGAAGTATCGGATCAGATTGAATATCATTGCCAACAGAACTTCTGAAGATGCCAGCCACAGATGCAGGCAAAACATTAGGAGATAATGTGATGGCACACCTAAGCCTATGGGAAAACTATAGTGTCTGGCTTTACTCAGGGACTATCTATATACCTTCTGTTAAGATTAAGACCCTTAGCAGACAGAGGCACTTTAGGCAAGGTGAAAAGATAACCAAAATGAGTTTACTGCAAACAAGATGAATAAAGGGTTAATTCTACCTGGGAATATCACAAGGTAACTTAAAACAACACATTACAAAAGTAGCCTTTGCTGGCTGCAGTCATCTCTCTGGAGTCCTCTGGTGCAAAGCTATGGTTATAAACTGTCTCAATCTTCTTTCTTGTGAAGCATAAGCTGGTCACAACCTTCTATTGTCCTTTGGACTTATTGTATAAAAATACTGCTAAATGCAAGTGCTAAGGATGCCTGTTTGAATTGCTTGGGCCTAGGATTACCAGACAATCCCAAGCCTAAATCACAGTAGCTCTGCTGTAGAAAAGAGGGAAGAGTCCAGCAAAGAGCTCTATACAGGGAAATGGAATACACCAACTAAGGCTGGCCTCAGGGGGTGTTATGCTCCACTCAAAAACTAATACAAAGGAAGGTATCTACACGATCAGGAAAATCTATGAACAGAGGATAGGAAAAGGCAGGGCCAAGACAGAGAATGCTGCTGGAACATGACCATTCAGCCCGGAAAACTCACAGCAACTCACATTAAAGTCCCTTAAAAAGCACTTCTGCTGCTAAAAGAATTGAAGATCATGTGTCAGGGACAATGTAGCTATAATATAAGCATGATTTCTTTTATCAGTATAGACAACCCTCAGTAATTCTGGGATCTATAGGTGGAAGCCCAGTATTGGGCTGCCTGCAAGTTGTACAACCACAGATAAGAAAGGGAGCTGGAGTCATGCTATTCCCAGAGCAACTCATAAGTAATCATCATACATTAATCTTTCAAATAGAACAAAGGATTAACCAAGGTTCAGCATGCAGTCAAGCACAGACAGACCATAATGTAAATACGAAAACCTTCTTCTCCCATCTTAGACCTTCTAAACTTATCTGCTATATGTTGTCAAAGGCTTTAATGGCCAGAATTACTGGGTTGCTGTGCGTTTTCTGGGCTGTATGGCCATGTTCCAGAAGCATTCTCTCCTGACGTTTCATGCACATCTATGGCAGGCATCTTCAGAGGTTGTGAGATCTGTTGGAAACTATGCAAGTGGGGTTTATATATCTGTGGAATGTCCCGGGTGAAAGAAGGGCTATGGTGTTTTGTAACCATAACCTCTCCTCAAAGGAGACAATGAGAGGGCTTACCTAAAATCTCTGATTTATTGCAAACTATTTCCAATGTAATTCAATGTCCAGCAGTTTTCTATGAAATCTGATCAATTCCCTTGAAATTGTCATACAAACGGATATGTCCTTTGACTGTCCAGTTTCAATTGAAACGTAAAATCACAGCCACTATTGATGATCTTAACTAGGGGACCCTTGGCTAGATGCAGTCCTCCAAGGGTCCCCCTAAGTCTGAAACAACTTGAGGGCACACAATAACAATCATCCTAATTAACTTCATCATCCAAAACCAGGGCCACATGTCCCACTGAAATACTTGTAAGTTTATGTTAGTTAAAATTCTTGTTCTTCTTCCATTTTTTGGCCACAAAACATGTTTGTTCTGATGCATAGCATACACATGCATAACATCTATTTGGGGCACAATATGGAGAAACTTAATGGTTTCAATTGCCAAAAAGTTCAGACAAGGCAGAATTTTTTCTTCCTACCCATTTAATTTATTTGAAGAACATATAATACAGAACATGAGATTATACTTGAAAGAACATGTAAAACCCAAGGGAAGGAATATAAACAATTTGAGATATACAGATGACACCATGTTCCTAGCAAAATTATTCCAAATCATCATCACATTGCAGTATTTTTAAAGGAAAGATAAACAGGTATTCTTTTGATTAGAAAGAAAAGACAGTCATCCTATGTCTTCTTTTATTTTTCTTCTTCTTTTTCTCCAACTGAATGACTTTGAGCTTTTTTTTATTCCAAAGCAGTCTAATATTACCAGGCATTGACTCAGTTCAGATATAATGCCACATCTTTTCAGCATGCATTCAAGCACTCTTTTATCATCCATCCTCATTCAATGTTATTTTCCAGGGCTTTTGCTAAAAGTTTGCTTATTCAGATGTGATACATCATGATGTGGGGGAAGAGGGGCACGCTGTTCCTAAGGAAGCAAAACAGAACAAGGGTAGGCAGCATGCATTCATAACACCAAATCATAGTCCCTTACGTCTGACTCAATTTTCTTAGGAAATCTCACACTTTAATTAATTTCAAACAATAAGAAAAAGCCTATGGGTACTGACTGACTGGTTTTTAACTGCTGGTGTATAACTACTATCATCAATGTCATCTCAATGTTGCTGTAATATTAAATAAACAATGAAAGTGAAATCAAACCACAAAATAAAAAATACAATGCCCACTACAATCCAAAATAAACAATTGAAAATAAATTTGTCAGCTTTTTTTAAAAAAAGCAGAACTTTTTAAACCCTTTATATCTGTCTTCTCCACCATCTGGTACACTTCAAAACTTTGCCACTTCTGTATCTAACACTATAGCACTCAGGAATGCTGGAAGAGATAGGTAGTGGCTACCAATCTGGGGAAAACTTCCTTAAGACAAACAGAGAGAGGAAAAATGTTAGCATAAACAATTGCCTTTCTTTTGTGCCTATAGGAAGGTCACAACTATACAAGCAAGGATACGGGGTTCAAGATGGTACAAACAGCACATTCTTCTAGGTGCCATAAATTTGCATCTTTTTTGTTGTTGCTATCTTTGGTCATTAAGCTGCCACAATGGAATGAATCTCATCATCTGACGAAAGCACCATGGAATCTGACCCAATGATTTGGGTTGCATTATCTGCAGGCTATTATCAATGCAGTCACTTGACACAAATACATTTAGATTCCAAACACTTGCTGCAGGCACTGAGTACAATCACCAGACACTGCATAATGCAAACTAAAGAGTGATGATAGTATTACAAAAAGAAACGACGTGATGGATATAGACTGACAGCTCATGGGTGGATGCCATTTTCACAAACACCAACGAAAGTGTCTTCCAAAACATGGGGGATCCTGATTAATGAGTAAGACTGGAAAGATTGAGGCTTCCCCAAATAAGGAGATGTCACCTAATTTGAGTGGTGCTCCTCTTCACAAATGGTGCTTCTCTCTGATATCTGGTAAAATCCTCCCTTCCAGTACACCTCACCACACCTCAGAGTCGGGAGGAGAGAATATCACCTTGCATCTTATCATTCTTTCAGAATTTGTAAGATCATAGAATCATAGAAGTTGGAAGAGACCACATCAACTATCCAGTCCAACCCCCTGCCATGCAGGGAAAGCACAATCAAAGCACTTATGACAGATGGCCATCCAGATCTACTGGCTCCTGGTTATTTCTAATCACGCAGCAATCTGAGTTAATGATTCCTGGTTGGAAAGGCAATGACCTGGAAGCAGAAGTTGTTAGCCAAAGAGCCTCATGGAAAAGCTATAGTTTGATGGTGTTTTGACCTAATATCATCATGTAGATTACGGAGCAGAACAAACAACTCCGCACCTGTATGCTTGTCCACAATGCCCTGCCTCATGTAAAGAGGAAGAATTGTTTATAGCTACAGATTGCCCTGTTTTGGTCAAAAATTATTTAGCCGCTTCTGTTCCTTCTATTTTTATTAGTTTTATACTTTTGTATGCAACACTTTTGTCACAAAATTCATGCAGATTGTGTAGGTCTGCAAGGCAGGTCAATTAGCCACCAACATATCTTGGAAAGGCATGCCACTCCCCTCTGATTGTTTTTCTCTATACAATCCTCTGACCTAAGATACAATGGCTAGTTCAAGTTCACCAAGTGAGACTAATGGCTGACTGAGGATTGTATGTCTGCTGGTTCTATATCTACCTGCAGCACAGGAAATTAATTTATTCTTATGCAATACAAACTGTCTAATTCTAAACCAACACTTTAATTATACAATGCTAAGATTTCTGGCTGATTCTACCAACACCTTGAGTATTCTGATTTGGGTTTTGTTTGGAGGGGTTGGGGTTTTTTGAGATCAACAATTTAAAAGTGGTTTAAATATAAGATTTATAACTTGGTTTAATTCACTGGTCCAAATCAAGATTTTTTTGTGATTTGTAATAATGATCCCCACGTCGTCCCCCCCTTTGTCTTCCTCTTACTTCAGTTGCTCAAAACTAAGTGCAAAAGTAGTTTGCTCTCATTTAACTCAGAAAGGAGAGTAGTGGGAGGAATCCTGCCCTTCCTTGTAGGCTCAAGCCAAATCAAACTGCTACAACCTCTCCCTAAACTGCAGCTACACTGTATAATTAATGCAATTTGACACACTTTAACTGCCATAGTTCAATGCTATGGAATTCTGGGACTTGTAGTTTTACAAGGCTTTTAGCGTCGTCTGACAAAGGGCACTGCTACTTCACCAAATTATACATCTCATAATGTCCATGCATTGGGTCATGGTAATTAAAGTGGTGTTAAATTGCATTAATTCTGCAGTGTAGATGCAGACCTGGCTTGTGTGTTCTTCGTCATTAATAACTTTTTGCTGTCCTACCGCACTGATGTTGCTGCACCCTATTTGTCCCAGTTTTTATCGGTGAAATGTTGGAGTATCTGCTTTGGCATTTGTAGATGCACATGTCCTTTTAAAGTACATCCTCGTGATGTTGTACACTGTTACACTTGCCAAAAAAATCAACCCTTGTATTCCAAGGTTAGAAAGATAAGAATTCAGCATCTATTGTTCAATGTTCAGAATGCAATTTACTTTACCTATACATATTT